>VNKC01001419.1:0-21980 GCA_008042775.1 Drosophila pectinifera | reverse complement strand
GCTAGGGATATTTTATCTTTCAAAATAAATGTCCCAAACGAACTCTTTAACACGACATGCTCTGCAAACTTCTGGCTAGAGTTTGTTTTTGTTAAAGAGTAGGAAGCTAAGAAAAAGAAAAAAATGGCCTGTTGGAATAACTCTTCGAAAGCCAGACCATACCATTTTGCCGTTTACGTCTTCCTCTTTTTCTCTATATTCTGATAGTCTTTCGTTTGCATCCCAGGTGATTGTGTTCACAGAAACCTGCTTAAAGCCGGAGATCCTTAGCTGTGAAGTTTTTCCAGCTATGTACCCAACTTACTGGATCGGCCTTCCAGGCGTGGGGGTGGTGTCCTCATAGCGGTTGACTCCAACCCCACGTCTGAATTAGTTACTTTCGAGGAAAGCAACGATGTTGAATTCCTTTGTGTGAAGCTATCAATTCATGGAAGTTTCACTTTTATTACATGTTCCTACACTCCCCAAATTGTCGGAACTAGTAGTTCTAGGTGATTTAAACATCCCTGGAACTATTTGGGCCTCAAATGAATCCTCTAATATGTTTTTAACTACAGTACAACATGATTTTAATTATGACTTGTTTGACATTTCGCTGTCTCTTTATCTTTGCTTTGTCTTTGATCCGGCAAGAGTCAGTTTGGTTAGGGTGGCGCCACTGACGCAACCTGAGGATCCATGTCATCCTACTTTCGATGTGACTATCGATATAATGATTGCAATGGAGAATAAGTCTTATCGGTCAGCTAAGGAGGTCCACAGCTTTCGCAGGGCGGACTTTGGACGGCTAAAAAATTGTATATCTGAATTTAATTGGTTCTGTTTATACATGTGCAATGCCATGGTTGATTCCATGGATATTTTTTACAATGTTATGAATTTTTTTTTAAAGAATGTATTCCGTTACACTATCCGTCAACTGCAACTAAAACCTCCTTGGTTTAGTAAAGAGTTGACTTGCCTCAAAAATATTCGTTCGGTATCTCCAACTGTGGCTTTTCGCATTTTAGTAGCTCGATCTAATTTCACCATGCTTAACCCAAAACAGTTCTATATTTTCGTCAACACTAAGCGTAAACCTATTTTACATCCAAATAATGATCAGGCAATTGCCAATCTTTTTACTCAGTTTTTTCAAACGACCTATTCGTCGACATCAAATCAGACTTCTTCATATACCATGACCAAATCGGACTTATCTTCAGTCCTAGTTGAAACTAAAGTTCAGCCATTCAAAACTTTTCTAAAACTTCTGACTAACTCAAAAGTACTCCTGTATGCTGACGATGTTAAACTTTGCGTACAATACAAGGACGGCTATCGCCTGTCGGATTTACAAACAGATCTTAGATGTGGTGTTCTGCAAACGCCTTAAACTTAAATGGCTCTAAGTGCAAGCCGATGACATTTTCACGCGTTACTCCCAAGCTTGCAACTTATACGCTGAATGGCTGCTCTTTGGAAAGAATTGAAGATTCCTCTATAGTTGTAAGCATCCCTTAGCTACCTTTTTTGTGGAGAGGAATAACGAATAATTCCTTCCAAAGGGGAAATTTGAGTTTTCTAAGGATAAGGTTAATAATTTTTGAAGGGGATACCACAAGGCCTCGGCCCAATACCTAAGCATACAACATGGTATTCCATCAGAACCCGGCGAATAAACCTGCTTGACGCGTTGAAGAAGAAAGAAGTGAGATTTTGTTTAAACTAGGACGTATGATTAGGTTCGATTTGCTCATGGTATATGAAGAAGTCTGGTAAGAGTCGGATGTTGACCAATAGTTTGTTTTTAAAAACTTAGCAAAAATATCGACAATTGCCTGATCATTATTTGCTATTTTATTTTTAAATTAGAGCGAGGAAAGATGTTTATAGGTTTACGCTTAGTGTTGACGAAATTATGCAACGAGTCAAAAAGTTTTTATAAACTACCCGTTTGACATGGTGAAATTAGACCGAGCCGCTAAAAAGCGAGAAAAAACAAACCACATCTCCAATATCTTATTCTTATTATTATAGCAAACAAATAAAATTTCTCTATGCGCTGATATCTTTTCCCTTACCAACGAACACAATAAACATAAAAACCTCGCAACCAACCAAGAGATCACAATCAACCTAATAAACGACTGATGCACTTACTCAGGCTCAATAAGAGGACTACCTTACGTCCACTTTCCAAAAACCTCATTCAAAAAGCTAATCAAAACTACTAAAAGAAAGTACATATATTCCATGATCGACCAAATAATTGAAGAGTGTAAGAAACTCGCTTTATCATTGTCTACAATTAAAATCTCCCTACAACAATTTTGCATTCAAATTATCAGTAAATCAACCAATACTCCTCTTCCGAATTGAACAAACACTCTACCCCCAATTATCAGCCACTTTTTCATTCCTGTAAACCACCACCTAAGACACAACTTCAGATACACAGAGGGATCTATAGCATCTCAAACGAATTAGATGCAATATACTCCTCGACATTATGGAGTGAAACGAAGCTAAACGAAGCTAGCTACTTTGACAGATACTCCACACCATCTTTACTGACTCGCTATCAGATATACATGGCTTACACTCCAAATTACAATAAAACAAATCAACGAAACTCCAGAATAATACTTCAGTATTGTATTAAAATATCCTAAATGTCTCACCCACAATCCTACAGTCAACAACTCTCTAATCTGTCGGATCATAAAATGGATTAGAAACCTTCGATAAATTAAAAAAAAACACCAAAATCATACACTAGATCTTAGCTATTAAAGCTGTATAAAAAAAACTTAGGTAAATCAATATAACATTATTTTGCATTGTATTTAAATGTATCGCATTTGCATTTACTCCGTGATATGACCTTTTCTTACTATTTCAGATTTGCTGTTTTTATTTAAAAAAAAAATCCGACTATTATATCATATTATATTCATGATAATTTGGGAAAATTTTCCTCTTTATTATTTCTCCGAAAGCAGCAGACTATGTTTTATATCGGTTGTATAAAAAAGTTGCAAGAGTATACAATCGACTTCTCAAAGTTATTTTCCCTTCTTGTTGTATTGATATTAAACTTTAATCTTTATGTGTTTATAATAATGGTCTTTTATCTGTCGTTAAGTGTTAAAATAATCTGAGACTACCTGCGACTCTATAATTTATTTCATTTGATGGAAATACACCCTTTTTCGGATAAATCGGAAAAAAATCTAAAGCACAACTAAGTTTAAGCGATGCCAATCCATTTCTTTCTCCCATTATATTGAAAACACTAATCTATTAAATAATTTTTTAACTATTCTAAAATATAAGAAATAATTTAAAAATAAATAAAATATGAATTTTCATTACCAAAATTTTGTTCATATGTGCGCTTAGCTTATAAAACAAAAATTTAAACATGATTGAACAATTATTGCATAGTCATTTCGCGTGCAATTAATTATGACTTATCAGATTGACAAAATCGACCACTATGCGTTGTTGAGCCAACATTGCAATAAAATATTACACACTGTGTACTCCTTATATGTAAGTTCAATCGTGTGACCCAGGATCAGCAATAAAGGGGACACTCGAGGGACGCCATGTGCTTTGTAAGTATTTATTGGTGGTTTGGAATTTTATTTTTCGTATGAGTATTCTGCATTCTATTCTTCATTGGCTTATTTAATCTAATATTGTATGCATTCCAATTATGTCGTATGTTTTTGTAGTCCAGACTTATAACTGACAGGGTTTTTCTTGTCGACAGGGCAGCTTTAGTTTGATTCAATAGAGCTGGAAACTTAAATATCGACTTAGACTTTCGATAGCTTTTTGATAAATATTGTTATTGATTTGCGGTTTCATGCTAGGATTTTCTTGAATAGAGATATATGTATTGAGAAGTGGTCGCTTCCGAAGATGTCTTGATCGGTTTTTCACTTTAGTGGGTAAAAAGGTTTGGTGAGATTATAGTCAGATAAATATTGATAATTGAAACATTTTCATTTAATAATAATTGACTATAATTATATATTATATTAATTATTTTTTACCATATACTTATATAACATTTGTCATAGTATAGATTGGGTCAAATTGCAATCTATAATGGTATAAAAGCTTCGGCTTCCCGAATATAGCTTCCCTTCTTGTTGTTCCTTCGTTTGTTCCGTTGTGTGCACTTTATAGGCGATTGATGATCTCACACTTCGATTTTAATTAATGAGCGATGGGCTGTACAAGCATTATGCACCTTTGCCCAAATTTAGATGCGTTTGATTTTGTTAGAGTATTTCTGTGTAGTAATATTTTTTTTAAGTGTGTTTAGCTAATGAGCACTATAGCAGCGATTGACGGTATATACGCTTGTGGTTTGGTGACAAAATTTTAATTTATTGCCAGCAGATCTAGTTTCAAAATATAGCCATGCACACTTCCGCCCTCGAAAATAGTGAACAACGTAATAACCAAGCTATAGTCGTGATTTTAAGTTTTAATATAATATAATATAACAGGTTGAGCTACCAAATTTGAAGACACAGTTTGTTTTAAAACTTGGCCACGCCCTCTTCCGCCTTTGAAAACCATGAAAAACGTATAACTAAGCTATAGTTGCTTAAGATGTTCCTAGCAGCATCTGTCTTTTTTTGGTGCTACTCAACATGTTCCTTGAAATATTTTTCTTCATTTGTCAACATTTCCTTCTGCCTTCCGCCCCTTTTAACTAAAGTTTTTGAAATTTCAGCATATTTAGACAAAGAGCCATGTCCATGTCTATTTTAATTTCACCCACAATGCTCTGGGAATTGGGTATCTCACAGTGGGTCCCACTCTAGCTTTTTTACTTGTTTTTATAGTACTTTAATTTATATATATACATATATATATAAATATATTATTATATATAAATTTGATATTTTAATATATATTAATTTAAATATACTTATTTATTTATTTACTTACAATTTGGAGAGTATTGTAATATTCTTATTTAGTCCCGTGGGGGATCACTGATCCTGATTTTGTATGTTTGGTGTTGCCCATTTTTTATATGTGCATGTATATAAGCTTAAGAAAGAAAACATAGACCGTCTTCATCGAGATCTCACTCTAATGCGATTTTATTTTGGCACAATAAAGTAAAGCTAAGTTGTGGGTTTGTCGAAAAAATGTCGCATAAATACTTTTGTTCATTTCTTTCACTTTCGCAATTACGATTTAATTTTCAAAAACAGAAGTCGGTACAAAACAAAAATCGAAAAATCGATAAAGCTCGCACCTACCCAAGAACTTTGGAACAATTACTCCGATAGACTAAAAAAATGTATTTTTAAATACAGTTTCGCTGCAAACTGTGTCTGTGTGCGAATGCGAAAAGGAAGAAGATAGAAAAAGTTTTATTTGTAACCACACTCATGTTTATCATCTGAATTCACCCAAATTTATAAACCACGTCCGCACAAATATATTTATTACACTTCTTTTCCTTATTTGTAGTTTTCAAAATATGTGCATATAACTAAAAACATAATTAATTTCTGAAATATAAAAATCTTACTTAAGATGTTGTCAAAATCAATCGGAAAATGAATATGAATATAGTTGGAATATCGACATTAATACATAGGGACTATACTCTATACGAAAAGGCCACGGTATCATTCATTGAAAAGCTTTTAACTCATGGATGCTTCAATGACTTAAATTTTCGATATTGATATCGCATTCTGGCAACAATTCAAATGTGAAAATACGTTTTCGAAGGATATAACCTCTGCCATTGCTTTCACATTGTTGAAAGGTGGCCAAACTATATCGTTTTGAGCCGAAGAATCTCCTACATAAAAGTCATCAAAAAATGTCCAATTGTTCGAGGTTGTCCGTCAAGAAACTAATTAAAAAAGTGGATAATATCTTCCATGGTTATTATCTGAGTTCACCCTAATTTATTAAGAATGATCAAATGTATTTATAACACATCTTTTCACTTGTTACCGAATTCAATAGTATAGCTGCTCATACGATGAGACACCAGCGGCAGTCTGCCCCAAGTTTCCAATCAGAAAGGCGGACTGCTCCTGGGGCCCAAGCATGCGAGTGATAACTCCCAATCACCAGTTTAGAAGAGGCAGGCACGGTATCCATTGATTAGGGAAGTTCGCTCTTGGCGGCTTCCAACGGAAGGATTACACGTTAGCCGCCTATTTAAACATTCAACAGGTTTTTGACATTGTTTGCTGGGCTTACAGGGCCCATCCTTGTTTGACATGATAATAAACTTGGGCCCTTGGGGTTTTGAAAAAAAAGTCTGTTCTCTATTGACTTCGATAAAGCACATTGAATATTTAACTATCTGTGTTTTATTACCACTGTTAAAATTTCATGAACAGAAAAAGTCCCGGCTAAGTTTAGTTTTCTACCACGTCAATATAGGGGCTAAAATGTACAGACATCCAGACTCCCTATGACATCTTCTTCAGCTCGGCAAAATAACAGTTGATTTTAGATAGCCAGCTGCCGAAAATGAAAAGGCATTTCACAATTAGCTGCTTAACAGCGCTCTGTTATTCTAATAAGTTCAATACGTAAGGGTGGGAAATCGAATTGCTTTACGGAAAGTTAAGCTTGTATTTATCTTTTCCGACCAGTGTAAAAACCGACCCAAAGAATAATAGCTTTAATTTCTTCTTTTTTACTTACCTTTAACATGCTTGCACAGTTGAGCGAGCTTCGATCATTGTCTTTATTATATGTCGAAAATGGACTATTATTCGATCCATACCAAGGGTCGTTCAAAGAATCGCCAGCGTTGCCTTCATATCCGTCTATTTCAAGCTTATAGTAATCCGCCTCAGAATGTATTTTAAAATGAGAATAGTGCGCATACCTAAAATAAAGAAGATTAAGGTTTACATTTACATATCTATATAAATCATACAGATACATTATGTGGATTAAATAGGTGGATTTGCGGTATCACTTTTAAGGCATTGCCTTATATTCAAGACAAAACTAAAGCTGTAGAAATTAAGGTGAAAGAAAAAAAATTATATTCAAAATAAAATTACGAATTAACTTTTTTTTTTCAATGTGCTCTGATAACTTCTCTGTCTCCTCGCAGTTGTAGATTCAAACACGTTAGAATTATTAACTTATGACGAATCCAACCATATGAATATTTATATTGTCGAAAATTCTCATTAAGTGAAATTTTCTTTATTTCATTCTATTAAAGCTAGATTGCATTATGGTTTCCGATAGAGCTTAATTTAAAAACCTAGGGTCTTTAACATTACTAGATTTGAGTGTGCTGGAAGCGATTCATAGCATATCCTCGAGCCTACAGCATACCACGACTTTAATGCTACACCTTTGCTAAATTTTCCTCGTTACTAAAGAGGTTAGTCCCTCGACTAATGTCATTTTCAACGGCATCTTTCCTTGCGTTATGCTGCTTCGAATGCATGATGGACTCTACCTCCACTGTGATGGTATGTATCTCGTCCTCTGCTTTGCTGACCTTAGGGCCGGCTCTGGACAGGATAAACTCGATGGTGAATCGGTGGGCTGCAGAATACGACATTAATGTTTTAAAAAGAAGAATAGAAGAAAACAAAGAGTTACACGAAGCCCTGAAAAAGGCAGGTGAACGCATATATTTGCACTGTTTTCCCCGTCCTCAGTTTGGAGGAATTTTAAAAGCTCGGGCAAAATCGTTCCAAACACATCTCTGCCAAAATTAAAGGAGAAACTACCACTAAATATTCAACTACCGAGATCAGCGTCTGAAATTGAAATGAGGGACTATAAAAAGCTACTCTCGTCTAAGTGACTGGACTAAAGCAAAGGAAAGAACTCCACTAATTACAATAGTTGTTGCAATAGTAAAAGCTTTATAGATAAGGTGATCCAGCCCAATGTCCGACGAACACGCGATCGGGTCCATAGTCCACCTCTTTACCGTTAGTTCACTGCGATTCCCTTTCCTTTCAACATTCGACCGATGTGCCCATGGCTCTTTGGGCCCAAGGTCCAATCTTTCCCAGCGTCTCCTCTGTGTCAGGTTAGACAATGGTCGAAGTCCCCTTAGTTCCGTTTGACTTACTTGCCCTTGGCCCTTCATATCTCCAGCACTTTGTGCTGTGGGGCGTTTGAGCTTCTACAAAATTACGTCTTCGCAAATTATTCCAAAATTAACCTTTTGTTTACACCACTTGGTAAGCGGATACGCCAGAAGTTCCGATTATCTAGTCAAAGTGTGTAAAGTCATTCTTATTAAGATTTACCTGACAACCAAAATTCAGAGTACCTTGGATGGCTGTAGTTGTCAGGAGTCACCTTTAATGTCCACAATCGCAGGCGCCGAAATGACTTGCGGTGGAGTCAGCATTTGAATTTCACGGGTGCTTTAAGATACTGCGATAACTGCATCCGACCTATTGTTATTAATTTTCTCACTGGGCTCTTTGTTCTAAGCGTAAACAAGAAGGTTAAATAGATCTTTTCTTTTCCCTAACCGACATAGTTGGAAATCGATTAAACCTTTTCAAACAGCTAAAGAAAGTAGTAGTTGAGGGATGCAAACTTAAAGCATCAGTTAGACAAATGCGAGTTTAATCAATTTTTCTTTACCAAAAACTTCGAAATAAATTAAATCATTTTTGGGATTGTGCGGATTAAATTCCTTATACCTAACTTTGCGAATATAGAAAAACTAGAATATATATAAAACTTTGCGACATGAGGTAAACTATAGCAAAATCGAAAAAAAAAACTCTTACCTATTCGGAAGACCTTTGAAATACTCATTAATCAAGAAGCTCTTCTTTAGTTTAATAACATCCAAGAAGCAAATATGGAAAATTAAATTACATAAATTTGATTACAAAATAAAGTACCTGCCCAGAAAAGAAAACAGCGTGGGAGATGCATTATCCCGAACCGAGATTAATAAAAGTTAAGTAGTTAATAATAATAAGTTAAGTACTTAATAGAGTAGACGAATCTATGAATAATGCTTCAGAGGATAGCCCAAGGTACATACCCATCCATGAAAGACCTTTCGATTATTTCTTAGGACAGATATAGCTCTCGGCTCTAGGTGTGGATAACATCACCGATGTGATTATTTCCACAAATGGGGAATAAAAATAACATACAGGGAAATGAAAGCAGATTTTGGTAAAAATTGCATTAACAAATATTTGTGCACAAAGAGCACAATATATTTCCATAATCATGAATTATGAACGATTTCAGAACATTCCAGCGAGCCTTTGTATAAATTATAAGCCATAATCATTCAACTAAATTATTCAAATGTGCATAAAATTTAAATACGTTTTAACTTTTTCTTCTACAATTTGGATTTTCATCATAATTGAATTCATCCGTCTGATTAATGGACAAATTATTGAGATAAACCCCATAAAGACAAGAAATGAAAATTTAGTATTCAAAATCCGAATCTATCAGTATTCATACCAATTTTGAGTATTATTTCTTAAGTATAAATCTAACAAAGATCAAGGGTATATTCGATAAAAAATTAAAAAAGAAAATAAACTGCCTAAAGAAAGTTAGTAGTAGGTTCAGAGTACGTAAATTTTTTTCGGTACATTAGATCAAAATTAAAATAATAACCGTTCAGAGAAGTCCATAAATCAATAAACTTAAGGTACAAAAAGAAAGGGAGCATTATCTATATCTATATCGAATTCCGGATGCAATTATCTTAGGTATTTATCTATGTTTAACCCAAAATTTCTTAAACACGACTTTTATAAACAGGTGAAATCTATAAATCAATTGAAAAACAAAACATTTACTTTGCTAAATACAGAAACCAAAAAAATTCTGTTTATTTTTTATATTTCTAAAGGATATATCAAAACGTAAGTACATGAAAAAGTCCCATATCCTCACAAGTTTAATAATAATCTTACTGAAAATACTTGTTATCAGCTTTACATTTACGTTTTTAATAAGAATACAGAAAATTCATAAAAACCCACAAAACTGTTCCATTTAATTGCACAGAGCTCAATATCTTGTTTTCTTATATACACAAGTGTCAGTCATAGGAAACAATATCATTAAAATAAAGAATTGTACTATGCATCTATATTTATAGTGCTAAAGAGAATAGACGATTATTCACAAAGCAATATTTATAATAAAGTATTGAAGTTAGAACCACTTGCCTATACCCATAAAAAGGAAATTATAGTATCAAATGTGAAATACTACAACACGTTTAAAATTTTATGCATTAGTACATCTGTAATTACCATGATAAGTTAAACAGTATATTTAATTTACAATTTTAAAAATATTCAATATTTTTAATATTAATTATTGTTAACATTAATTGTTGTTATATTAATATAACTGTTAAAATATAAATAGTCATAGCCACATATCCGCCAAGCAACACCTCGAAATTACCCTCTGGGTACCCTTACAACAGGATTCTACTATCGGAGGCCAATGGAAAATCACAAAAGCAAAGTCCCAACGTATAGCTTAAAACTTCAGACCTATATACTAAACAATTATGAGGATGACTTACTTGCAATTGTCAAGTTCCAAGATCAAAGACAATCAAACTTCGGCTCCCGCAAAAGAAAACTACAATTTAAAATGCAAAGGCACAAAACCATAGAGAACGCTTGTGTCCAAGAGCAAAACGCACTTCAATATGAGAGTAATTACAATGTATTTTAATAAAAACCTTTCGAAGCTCACTTAATATTGGAAAACTTGAAGATCGAGGCTTAACTTTATTTTATGGCCTCATAACAATAGATTGATGTTCTTCACAAAAACAAACGATTTGTAACCAGATGAGTTAATTAATATAAATTTTTTTTCTTAAACCGGTATTACAAACATGTAATTAAATCATGCTAAACCAAAGAAATTTATAACAAATCTATATCCACACAAATATACAAATAAAAAATGTATATCCAAGTATAGACAAATATATACATCCATATAATATTTTATATCAAATGTATAAAAATGTAATTAATAGAATATTTTTTGGACTTCGCCGTTATTGGTCACGGATCTGTCTTGCAAAAACGAAGCGCAACGAGCACGTAGACACCTGGACCACAACCAACTTTTCGTAATAGGCGGTTATTGTTTTATTAAGAGTGTATGTTTCGAACACGATTAATAGTAAAATAGCGACAAATTTGCAGGAGAGAAAGAGCGTCCGCCAAAAAATAAAAAAAATAATATAATACACTTTGTTAAATCTTTTGCATTACCTGGGTACTGGAGTGAATAAATTAAAAATGAATAAATTAAAATAAATTGATAAAAACTAAGCAAGCAAATGAAGTTAAAATTAAAAAAAAAATGACTCATCAGATTTTGCGGGATTTTAACCCAAGACCGTGATCCTGGACTCAGAGCTCTAGGTCATACCCAAAATTCCATAACATTTTTTAAACTTTTCATTCGTTGACTGCGATCGATCGAATGTTGGTGCGTCGTCGAGTTTTCGGATATGTCATCGTGTTTCTGCGGAAAGTAAGTGTTTCATTTGCCGCAGGAGGTTCTATATGGATGCATGCATGTGTATGTGGATGTTGCTACGTTATTTAGGACATTCAAAGTAAATAATTTTAAAGAATGCATTCCTGAGTTGAACTTTCAACAAATTTTTGACAGACCTGTGAGACTTTTTTTGTAAAGACCTGTGAGACATTTGAAGACCTCTGAGTGTGTGCTTGCTTAATATATTTTGTTTTCAATCTTCTAGAAGCATTTGTTACCGGGTATCTCACTGTCGACCTTACTCGACTCTAGCTTTCTTACTTGTTTTTTGTTTGTAATGTTACTATGAAGCGACACAGAATTTGATATCAGAAAATTTGGGAGATTAAGGTGCCATCGTCACTTTTGTTTCATCTCGTCGAGAGGTGTTTTTGATTAATAAGAACATAATCGGCTTTTCTGTGCCGACCCCAGGAATAATATAATGTTTTTTTTTGTTTATATACTATTAAGGGTAGTTTGATTGTAATATATATGGAGTTATATTTTTATACCCCTTGGTATAATATTCATAATATTCAAAGTAAATTACCCAGTTTCATGTCCCTTTGAATTTCACACATAATTCTTTGGGTACCGGGTATCTCACAGTCAGGTATTACATTATTACTGCGGATCGTACAGTCAGGTTTTGCGAAGCTCATGCCTCCTGACTGTCTGTATAATTTCAGCAAAATAGAAGTCCGATTTATCCGATAGTACGGCATTTAATTTACTTTGTCTAATTATGCTCAATTTATGAAAACCTTGACAAGTGAAGACAAATGTAGCTGCATGTCGAGCAACACTGAAAAAATACAACTCTTGCTTAAAACATGTTGAAAAACACCCATCGAAGCGAAATACTATCACATATACCTTTTACACACACTTGTTCCTATCGGAGATCGGAGTGATTTTTTTTTTAATTTTTATTTTATTTGGTAGTTTAGTTTATTTATTTTTTATTCATTTAATATATTTAATTTCAGTCCTAAGAAAGTTGGGTAATCTAAAAATGTTAACAAAGGGAATTTTTTTATTTTTTTAAATTTCTTGCCCACGCTTTTTCCGTTATGCAGTCTTGGCGCCATTTTATTGTCAAACATGGTCGAAACATACATACGTAGTATAACAATTGACGCTTATTATTCAAAATAGGTTGTGGTCCAGGGGTCCAAGTTCCCGGCACCCGGCACTTTGTAAGATAGATCCGTTTTATACATTTTTATTTAACTAGCTTATTAAGATTATCCTATTTATTCAATTGATCAATTGAGTCGCACCAAAAGTTGTTTCTTTCGCTGTCAAAAATGAAATGATCAATGCTCTCTATTCTAATAAAATAGCGCATTTTAATTGACTAAACTGTTGAAACTTATTAAAAAAGCTTTATTAAAAAAATAGTAATAAAAATAAAAAATAAAAATGCAATAAAAAAAGTAAGAAAAACAGTGCTATCGACAAGGCTCGAACCCGCGTACCAGTCGACTATAAGCAGCTTCGCAGTATGAATTCGTTGCCTTGTAAAGCCTATCTTAAAACTCCAGCTTTATTGCCGAAAAACTTCCAAATTTATTATAAGATTTTTTTACTCAAATGTTCAGATAACTCCCGAAAAAAATTGTTTATTTGTTTAATGCATTTACTTCAAACTAAAAATCACCACTGTAGCTTATTTAACGTTCTTATTATTTTCGATGGCAGAGGTGGGCTTGGCCAATTTTTTAAACAAACTTGAACTGCGTGCATCAGATTAAACTGTGGTCACCAAATATTCTCTTATAGTCTGAGATCTGTTGTTTTACATGGACGGAGAGATGACATATATAGAAAATTGGATGCCACACACTATCTTCATTATCTCGTTGAAGCAGAACAGCTCCGAATCCAAATTTTGATGCATCGGTATGAATCTCCGTTTCTAGTGAAGGGTCATGGAGTTTCAGAAAAGGTTCACTGATTAAAGCTGATTTTAGTTTTCCAAACGCTTCTACCTGTTTTTCTTTAAATTCGAAATTTGCTTCTTTGCCTAATAAATCGGACAACGGCTTTGCAATTACAGCGTAGTTTTCCACAAATTGAAGTTCGACCTCAATCTTAATAATCGTTGGCTTCATTTCTTAACCGCTCTAGTCTCCTGGCTTGATAGTTCCCTTTTCCACTACATATCATAGGAAATGCACTATCTTCTTTAAAATCTGACACTTGCTCCAATCTATGCGCAAACAAACTTAAACTCGTTCATCAGCTGAATACACGAACTTTACCCTGTACATAATCTTCTTTTGATTCAGAACAGGCAAGATGCCTGTTCGAAAATTCAGTTCTATTATTTGTGACCATCATATCGACATTTTCCCAAATTGTTGTCCCTAAGATGACATCGAACTTCATGTCCTTGTCTGGAATCTCGTGAAATTCGATCGACATTTCAATACCGTCAATATTGACTGCTGCTTTTTCCAGTCGTTGCCGTCCCATTAGGCTGCTAACGCCTACGCCTAGTTTCAAAAATACTCGCCTACGTATCCAATCCTTTGAATTCGACACTCGAACAAAAAACCGATTTCAGCTCAAGGACTTAAGCAGACCGAACACAAGCTTGCTTTCTAACGACTTTCTCTGCTTACCCCATATTTGTTGCTTCCTTCGCTATGACTTGATCCCCAGTCCTACATTGCGCTGCTCGATGTCCTAGTTGATTTGATTTGAAACTTTTCTCTCTCACAGGACAATCTCTTTTCATATGTGAAGGGTCTCCACACCTGAAACATTTCCGAACCGAATCTAAAGTATTTTCCTTGGTTACTTCATTCGTAGCCTTAGTACTCTGAAAAGAATATTTATTTAGTGGCTTAGATGAACCTCGTGATTTTTGATACGCGTCGATCTGCAACTTCAACTCCTTGAGATTTTTAGCCTGATAAAGCATGGCTTTATTTGATCTTGCATCTGGGATACCTTCTTCGAAATCTTCGATGAGACTTCCTCCAAATGAATTGGTTTAGCTATCTCCATCAAAGCATATAGAAATTCCTGCAATGATTCACCCTTCTGTTGATGGCGCTTGCCTAGTCTGCGATGTATCTCTGCTGCAGATACCTGAACTTCAAACTCCTGCATCAAGGCCGACTTTAAACTTTTCCAATCCTTAATGTAATAAACAAACAGCTGCAACTGGTTCCAGTCTACAGTAGTTGCACAATCTTCCAACTCTTCTACCCAAAGACTTATATTTGGGGCACTTGAGCCTGAAAACTGAGAAAGACTACACTCGACATCATTTAAAGTGAACCACGACCTAGATTGTCCTTGCGCTCAGGAGTTGATGCCCCGCTCTGTTATTCTGGGCGGTAGGTGTAGATGACGTTGACCGAAAGACTACAGGCTCATCCTCAGTCTTTGACAGCTTCCGTTGCAATTCTTCTACTCTCTCCATTTTACAAATGTAACCTACTGTAAATGATAGATCTTTATTAATTTTCTTTCTACCTTTGATCAAAATGCAAATACAATAACAGTCCTGCTCTTGAAATCCAGACAAATTGTTTTACCTGTCGCTGTCTCGCATTTTCTTGTGTCGACCGCTTTCTCTCTCGTTCCTTGGCAAGTTTCAAAACTCAATTGGAACCACCTCGTCGTTTTCGTCTGCTTCCAAAACATCGTGTCAGCCATAGCCAACAAGATTTTTCATGCACGATATATCCATCATGCATCTGTTCACAACTACGCTTCCAATTGGAATAACTTGGTCGTCTTCGTCTGCTTCCAGAACTTCGTGTTCCAGTCCTGGCCAACACGTTTTTGCCCGCACGCACCGATAACGCCACCAGTATCCAATCTTGATTGTGCTTGTCCGCCTGCTGTAGCTTGCTGCGTTGCGTCTTTAACTTTTACTTTTCTTCAGCCTGAACCACTGCTTCTTTAACTTCTGCTTTTCTCCAGCCTCATCCGCTGCTTCTTTACTTCTTCTTTTCTCCAGCCTCGTTCGCTGCTTCTTTAACTTCTGCTTTTCTCCAGCCTCATCCGCTGTATCTTTACTTCTTGGTTACCAATAATACTCGTTTTGCATTCGTCGTCGCCTCTGTATGCCTCTCTCTTTCTATGCATGTGCCTATTCTGATGAAATTATTGCCGCCATCGCGGCACTTTTCCGTTCGATTCGCCTTTGTCTTTTTAAAAGCTCTTCACCAGCCTTTAATTTGCGAATGTTCTTATTTGACCTGGACTCTAGCATCCACCGCACTGCCCTAGATAATTGTCAATCATATTTGGATTGTGGGAAATATGTGGTTTAAGTTCAACGAATGGAGGGCAATATCTCGGATGAGCCCCCAAAAATGCAGTGTCATCTTTTAAATTCAAGTTTTAGCACCGGCATTAATAATATTTGGATATTGTTTATTCACATTCGACGATAGTTACGATAAATTTAACAAATCGTAGTTTGGTGTGGTCCGATCAACGAGATTCCGGCAGCGACTGCATTAGCGAGAGAGTGACCGCCTGTTTGAACTCACGAATACTCCTTTTAGTATATGTTTTAAGGGAGAGACAGAGCCTAGCAGTTGAAACTACTTCTGGTGGCTCTCGCCACTCCACTACCAATTCCAGATACCACATAGATGGTATTATGAATAAGTTTGGTTACCTTAATGTTTTGAAAGAAAATGTAAAGCAAAGTGCAGAGAAATTGGGTATCGCAAACAACTTTCCAATCAATCTAACGATCCTAAGCACACTTCGGGTGCTGGAAAACCTTTTTTGATCCATAACTGTCCCAAAGTGGTCGAAACGCCATTGCAAAGCCCCGACCTTTAAGTGATTGGACATCTCTGGGAAGAATTGGCAAGGAGAGTGTACAGAAAGAAATTTAACACTAAAAGCAGCTTTATTGCAAGCATAATAAATAATATTATAAATGTTCCCCATTTCATTTAATAAGTATATCGACCACATTGTTTCGTTTCCTGCAAAAGTATGGCAACCAAATCGCAAGATGTTGCTTGTGATCCGATTATACTCATTATAATTCAGAAAACGTCCGCATAGGATTCCATATTTCATATCTTCTTTTCATTAACCGAAAATCAAGGCAGTATAGCTTAGGTGACGTTTTTATATGATTTTCGAGGGCGGAAGTGGGAGCGGTAAAATTTTAAAATAAACTTGATCTGAGTGCAACAGATAAGAATATTGTCAACAAATTTGGTAGCTCTAGCTCTTAAAGTCTTTGAGATCTGTTGTTTCTCACGGCTGGTGACATGGCACTTTTACTTTGAATAAATAGCTCAAATTTATGAAAAGCTGAATATATATATGGGACGCAAAGCAGAAGGAAATGCTGAAAAAAATTTGTTAGCAACTGTTGAGAAACACCCCGCAAAGTCAGATGCTGCTAGGAATATGTTTGGCAACATGTAGCTACTGTCAGCATTCAAAGAAACTGTTTATCTAAACAACTCCTATGTGTATATCCGATTTCACTGCACGCCCGCACAAATGTATTTATATCATATCCATTCACTTTAAACCAAAAAGCTTTACGTTTTTCATGGGTTTTAAAGGCGGAAGTAAGCGTGACCAGATTTAAAACTTGATCTGCGTGCAACAGATTAAAATATGTTCATCAAATTTGGTAGCTTTAGTCTCTGAAATCTGTTGTTTCACACGGACGGACAGACATGACTAAATCGCCTAGTGACTCTGATCAATAATATACTTTATAGGGTAGAAGATGCCTCTTCCTGCCTGTTACATACTTTCTCGATTGGCACTAAGTTACCCTTATAACCTATGGGTATCGCGTGTAATTAACAAAGAGGAAAGCTACAGTCGGGTGTTATCGGCTGTGAGATACCCGATACCCAAAGCATTGTGGCTGAAATTGACATCCCTAATTCACTTTGTCTAATTATGCTCAAAATTATAAGAACTTGACAAATGTAGCTACATGTCGAGCCACACGTAAAACAGACAAATGCTGCTAAGGACATGTTAAGCAACACACCTTGCAGCTGCAATACAAATATGGATGTTGCTGAATAAATATGGATGTCGCATATACACACAGGGATAAGCGATATGATATCCCTTTCACACACACTTGTTTCTCTCTATTTCAATAAAAAATGCATTTTAATTGGCAAAAATATTGAAGCTATTTACTATAGATATCGCTGTCAATTACGTAATATCAGATATTACCCAGGGGTCTGAGTGGCACGTACTCGGTACTTTTGCAGGATCGACATGTGTTCGAATCCCTCAAATCAATCATTTTTGGTTATTTCACTTCTCTACATAGTTTATCCTTTTTATTAATTCTTTTATTTTTCTACAAACAAAAACATCGAAAATAGGAAAATCAAGAACAAAATGGAATAAAAAAAGTTTGCAGCCGTTTAGACCCTATCTTAAAATACCACTTATATTGCATAATAACTCCCATTTATTTATTATCCGATTTTACTCAAATTTTCAGAAAACATTCGCACAAAAATATTTAAACCAAATACACAACTATAGCTTTGTTAACGCTTTTTATGATTTCCTCTAGCTCTAGTTTTTACAGTCTTTGAAATCTGTTATTTCACAAGAACAGGCAGACGGACATGGCTGATGGCGCTGATCAAGAATATATATATTTCATAGGATCGGAAATCTCTCCTTCTGCCTTTTACACACATTCTCGGTTGGCACTAAGTTATAATCCCTTGTAACCTATGAGTACCTTGTATAAAATACACACGAAATTTATTAAAGGTATTTAAAGCTTAGATAAGATAAAGTTATCTTTTTATTAAACAAAAAAAAAATAATTTTTAAGATTCCTTCCTTGATGTTGCGTTTAAAGTACTCAAAAGCAGCTAAGCTATTTATATATATATATATATATATATTTTTAAATCAACATTTTTAAAATAATACGCTTAAATTAAAATCACCAGATTTATCACAAAGTTTGAATCATAATTCAGAGAGCAAAAGAATAATGAAAATAAATCGCACCCTACTTACCGTTTGTTACCTTCAAAGTCCTCTAGTTCTATGCGTAAATTGTATTCTTCATTATTTGTCAACATATATATATTTTCATTTCCTAGCCAAAATTCTTTCCCAGGTTCACCAAATCCGTTTTTATAATCTGCCCAATCTCGATTGAAGTTCTCCCGCGGCTCACCAAACTCATCTCGACGTTGTATAACCTGAAGAATTCATTTATATTATTATATTTATTTTAGGTATATATTTAAACGTTATTTTAAACAAATTGTCTTACCGTCCAGCCTCCATCAGTTGTTTCTTGATCACAGTACACCTTTAAAAACCAATATGTAGTTCCACGAATTTGTAAATAAAATACTCCAGATTGTTTCATTCCAGCATTTAACAAGTCTGCACAGGAATAACCCTAAAATAAAAAAAGTTTTATAATTTTCTCCCAAATAAAAATGGGGAAATGAGAGGAATTAAAGCGTTAGATCCAATTAAAAGTAAATCGTTTTTCTTTTAGTTTTTCTTTAATTTAATGGTATAACAATTAGTACATTTTGCTTTAACAGATACTAGTTAGATAAACCTTATCTGATTTAAACACTACAACTCTAGTTAATTAAAAATCATCATACGTTTGCCTATTTTTAGTATTTTTAGGGACCTTCGCAGTCCCTTATCACCGGATCTATGGATACCGTTTTGGTTATCCTGATATCGTGGGTCCTTAGCCGTAGCAGCCCAAAGTACATGGTGACAGTGTACTCTGAGTGATATATTTTACATCTTGAGCTGAGATAGGTGGAACGCATGACACGTCTCCTTTAGAAGCAGAAGCATTATCGTTATGCTAATAAAAAGGAGTGACCCAAATGGCCAAATAAAGTCTGAAGATCTTGAAGTCGGCCCAGGCGCTTCGACTACAACACAATAAAATTAACATTGTGCTATTGATAGTGTGAGAAAAGTCATAGCGACTGACGCATATTCCCGGCCATGCTTCCGATGGCCATAGTTGTGCTCAGCTAAGGTAAAACGTGGAGGCCAGCCAGGAATCTAATTTACTTAAAATATATAATATAATAATATATATTATAATATATATATAAGCGCTATTATTTCGTAAAAATAATCAATTAGAAGAGTCCTCAAAGAGCAAATTGGACGGATCTTAGCAGTACACCAGATGTTTTCAACTGCATGCTCTCTTGGTACAGCCGTCATTCTCAAAATTTACTCCTATGATTCTCATATGGGGTGCTATGAAAGATACCACAGACTCCACAGCATCCAAAACAGAAAGCTCCCAGGGTATGTATCAGGCCCTAGTTGCCTAGTTGCAGAGTTCAGTTCTCGCAGGAAAAAAAGAAAAATTTTAATTAAGCGACCCTCGGTTTCATATAAAAATATGATCAGGCAATCACCGATCTTTTTGCTTAGTTTTTTCAAACTACTTATTCTTCGTCAACCGATTCAAACCATGCCCAAATCGCTGAGGCCCTATGCAATCCCTTAAAATATTGATTACCTTATCCTTGGAGACCTCACAATTCCCCCATATCTGGAAGGCCCCCATTTGCTAATTCTTTCCATAAAAAGGTACCAAAGCGGATGCCAACAACTATAGAAGAATCTCTAAGTTATCAGCCATAACGAAACCTTTTGAAACTTAATTATATAATAATATTATATTATAATAATTACTCCCCACATGCAGCCTGTCCCTTGTAGGACAGTAGTTTCTCTATGCCAACGTAGATTTATTAGACGAATATAAACGATAACTAATCTTTATAACCTTACTTTTTTTTTTACTGATTTCAGTAAACAATAACACTCCGTTAACTCCCGATTACGGGATTCAGCGCTCTCTCGCAGACTCTTTCCTTTCTCCCTCCGGACTTCAGTCCGCGAGACTTTAGACTCCGCTGTCCCAAACTTCTGTTTAAGTTACCCGTTGAGTTATAATTAACCAGAAGTAAACGAAAAAACTAATAATCAGTATAATTAAGGACAATTCAATGCTGTAGACTTGCTTTAGTCGATTTATCTCTGTACTTGAGAATATAGAAATATCCTAATTCCGATCAATAATAAAAAAAAAAAATTGTTTCTTCAAAACCGGTTCGTACCATTTTTTTTTTATTTACTGTGTTCCTGCTATATTGACAAACATATTTCCGTAAGGTCCACTACGTCGGAAAAATGTTTCTTTTTCAGAAAAATCATATATATATAACATATACAGTGGCTCACAGCTTATTTCAACCAACACCTATCGAAAACTTCAAACGCCTGTAAAAGTTGAACCAGATGGAAAATCAAAATAATTTAAACGCACGATTCACTGTTAAGGTTTAGAATTATAATATCTTCATTTCTTTTATTTTTTATTATTTTTTAAATATTTTTTTTTTAATTAATAACGAAAAAACAACGAAAAACAATGCCACAGCTTATTTCAACCAGGTACATACTTCAACGAAAAGGTTATGCTTAAAGACTAAAAATGTATTTTTTTAATATTGGGTATGTCCGCCTTTGTTGTGAACAACCATTTTAAGCCTTTTTGGCATGGAATCGACCAACTTTTGGGTGACATCTGGGGTAATTTTGGACCACTCCTCGATCAATGCCGCTTTAGGGTCAGTTTTGTTGGATATTTTCTGTTTGCGGACGTTTGCATCGAAAATAACCCACAAATTTTCTGTAACATTAATGTTGGCTGACTGAGCATTCGTCTGCATAACGTGCGGACAATTAAAGTAAAGCCAGGCTTGTACAATGCCGGACTTATGTTTTGGGTCATTGTCCTAATGGTATCGGAAATCTTCACGAATGCCCACATTCTTCACGCTTTCGATCATATTTGGCTTCAAAATCTCGAGGTAGTGAGTTGTATCCAACGTAGTTTTAAAAAACTTTGGATTTCCAGCTCCTGCATCCGACATACAGGCCTCACCATAACGCTTCCCCCCACCGAGGTTTACTGTCGATTTTAAATTTTTAGTGTGCAGCCCAGTATTTGGATATCGTCACACATAGGATGATCCCTCTGAGCCAAAATGGTGATATATTATCAATATTCACGCATCCGCAAATATGAAAGTATTCCAAAAAGAAGAATCCTTTCCCAAGTGCTCTTTGGCGATATTCAACCGGCTCTTGATGTTTTTGGCGCTAATGAATGGTTTCTTTCGACCTATTCTGCCATTATAGTCATGCTCCCAGAGCTCACGTCGAATTGTTTCGGGGAGCCAAAGACTTGCCCAACTTGGTCTCTACCTCATAAGCATCTTTTGGTGCCGATAATTTAGGGTTTTTCCGAATTTTCCGGATGATACAGCGCTCGTCTGTTGGATTAAAGATTTTGTTGGGAGCCGTTTTTCCTTTGTCGTGCATCCTATTCTCGCGGAAAAAACGGTATATGATACTAT
>VNKC01001417.1:0-174408 GCA_008042775.1 Drosophila pectinifera | reverse complement strand
TTAATATTTAAATAATTAAGATTTTAACGGCGAATCGGAATATATATGGCATTTGGCTGTCATTACATTTTTGGCCAAATTATGCTCTCCAGAAGACCTCAAGTATGCGGATATTTGGGTCCTTAAATTGGCATTTTTATATCCTAATTTCTGAACAAATCAAACTTAAGAATAACCATAACTTGGCCCAAACAGCCTTGAAAACAGCGGATCGGAATATATATGGCATTTGGCTGTCATTCCATTTTTACCCAAATTATGTTCTCCAGAAGACCTCAAGTAAGCGGAGATTTAGGTCCTTAAATTGGCATTTTTATATCCTAATTTTTGAACAAATCAAACTTAAGAATAACCATAACTTGGCGCAAACAGCCTTGAAAACAGCGGATCGGAATATATATGGCATTTGGCTGTCATTCCATTTTTGGCCAAAATATGCTCTCCAAAAGACTGCAAGTATGCGTATTTTTGGGTCCTTAAATCGTCATTTTTATGTTCTAATTTTTGAACAAAGCTAAATTAAGAATAACCATAACTTGGCGCAAACAGCCTTGAAAACAGCGGATCGGAATATATATGGCATTTGGCTGTCATTCTATTTTTAGCCAAATTATGTTCTCCAGAAGACCTCAAGTAAGCGGAGATTTAGGTCCTTAAATTGGCATTTTTATATCCTAATTTTTGAACAAATCAAACTTAAGAATAACCATAACTTGGCCCAAACAGCCTTGAAAACAGCGGATCGGAATATATATGGCATTTGGCTGTCATTACATTTTTGGCCAAATTATGCTCTCCAGAAGACCTCAAGTATGCGGATATTTGGGTCCTTAAATCGTCATTTTTATGTTCTAATTTTTGAACAAAGCCAAATTAAGAATAACCATAACTTGGCCAAAACAGCCTTGAAAACAGCGATTCGGAATATATATGCCTCTTGTTCGCCACTCGGCTTGAGTAATTTCCAGCCATAAAAAAGGCTGAGAAAGCCTTTTAATTACGCCCTCTGCACACACAAACATTGTAAAACAATAACAATAAAAGCGCCGAAAGGTAATGGCAGGAAAGGAGGAAAATGCATAATGGTAATGCGAACGGACAGTTTTTCACGTTCTAGGTGTTCCCGGGAAACGGGCTGGTTTATGGTTCTTGAGCAACATCGTTTATAGCGCAATTCTGTGAGGGGCGTTTGCCAAATGACTTTTAAATGCCGTCTGTGATTTGGCCTTAACTATCATAATTGTTTCGCCGGGAAAGTTCTTTAAGAAAAACAAGAATCGAAAAGGAGACCTTGTTGAATCCTTTTGGGATTTGGGTCTGGGAGGGGGAAATGGTTAAACAAATATTCAAATAAGAATTATGGACCATTCCCAGGTGAACTGCCACTAGAACTCAAAAGAAATTCGGTTTCCTTTTCTGCCTTTTTTCTGGCAGAAATTTCTTTGCTTTCTTTTTTCCGATGCTCGAGAGTTTGTTTAAAGTAAATTATTTATGCAAATCAAAGTGCAAAAGAAAGAAGAGTTTGCAATTTATTTTACCGATGGGGGTTGAGCTCTGTGTGGGGTTGAGGGTTTGACCTTTGAGGCTTTTATTTGCACTTGTGCTTACTCTTTGATTTAAAACTGTCAACGCACATGAGAGCCGGAAAAGTGTGCGAGTCGTTGAGTTATGGCTCCACTTCCTCCACCCTCCACCCGCCACATGGAAATGCAAATTCACCTAATACCCACCGGAAAATGGATGATTGTTCGCCGTTTTTGTTGTACACTTTCCCGCTTTCCCTTTGGGACAAACTTTTTAAGCACATTGATTTTGTTAAATGTTATTTTGAGTGAATTTGATGTTGATATTTGTTTGTTTGCCCGCCTGTCACTTGCAGGCACCGACACTTGTGCCACAGATTTTTGTAGCTCCCCGAATAAGTCATCGATTATGTGTCAATGACTGTGGTTAAAATTTAAGCACCAAGCTGGATTGGATTTGTCAGCATTTGATTCTTACTATATATTCGCTGGCCCTATATATTAACATTTTAATATTAAATTATTCAGTAATAATATAAATATCTTAACCCCTTAAAATGTAATGTCTTTCTGTAGGTGTGAAACGCAATGTAGACTCTTCATTTATTGCACAAAACGAATACATTTTAACAAGGCTCAATAAAACTTGAACTAATTAAGTGACTCTGGCTGCTCTAATTACACGTAGGTCGTTAAAAGTTATTGTTCTCGGAACTCTCCGACTTGGGGGCGGTTCCGAAGAACTTCTCGTACTCCTGCTGGCGGCGATGGGCGCGGGCCTCCCTCTCCATCTGCCGCTTGTTGGAGAATCGCTGATGGATGCGCTTCATCTCCTGCACCTCCTTCATCTCCTCCTTTTCCTCGTCCTGTGAAAAAGAATTGTACAAATATGATATTTTTTTACTTAAATATGATATTTTCTTACTGTAATTATGCATAAGGGTGCCATAGGAATTAAATAAAAAGGTGTCTACAAGGATGCAACAAAATATAAAAAATAAAAAAAAAATATATAAATATAAATATAAAATGTCATATAAATAAAAAATATAAATTGCTGTGAATTTGTTGCCTCCAACATTTTAAATTACATTTTAAGCCCTAGGTCTGATGACCTATTAATATATCCATTTAAAATTTTTAATAATTTTCCGTTGTGTTAAAACCCTTTTTTTTTATAAGAGTATGAGAACGTACCACAAAGGCTTGAATAATAATCTTAAACCATTTATATTTTCTACTTGCTACTTTGTTATTGTTACCGCTACTACTACTACTACTACTACTACTACTACTACTACTACTACTACTACTACTACTACTACTACTAGTAATACTACTACTACTACTACTACTACTACTACTACTACTACTACTACTACTACTACTACTACTACTACTACTACTACGTGATACTTTTCCTCAACCTACTGTCATATTGAGGCGCAGGACCAAGGCCCTTCGCCCGTCCGACATCGGCTGACTATAGTGCATAAAGTTCTTCAAGCGCTCGGCGGGGGGGACACTCCGCTCCACCACGAGGACGATCCTCGCCCACTGGCGCTGCCACTCGTTGCGGATCTCGGCGATCTTCTGGTAGGTGTTTCCCATCATGGCGATCAGCATGTTGACCAGGAGCACGCTCACGATCACCATGAAGAGGAAGAACAGGATCTTGGCCTCGTACTCGTGCTGCGTGGACACCATCGCCCCGTAGTAGTCCCCGAAGTTGGTGAGCGACATCAGGAACATGGCCACTATCGACTCCATGGGCGAGGGCATCGGGTTGGACTCCGCGTCCTGATCCTCCGGCGCCGAGGGGCTGTCGAAGGTCAGGAAGATGATGTAGAAGGCCTGCGAGAAGCCCAAGACGAACACCAGGTAGATGGACACGAATCGGAGCAGATCTCCCATCACCATGCGGTATATCATCACCACGAAGGGACCAACTGTCTTGAAGCCACTGGAAGGGACAGATGGAAGGTGATATTTACTCGAAATTATTTTGGAATGTTTCCAAAAACTGCCTTAACCCTCTCAATGAACATAGTGTGAATAGTAGGCTAAATTAGTACACAATTCAACTACCACAGTGCATTTTATAAGCTAGTTATTATGTGCATTTATAAACACGATCATAACTAAAATAACTAACTATATTTTAAGTACTTACCGACAGAAAAACAGAAAGTACGGAGCAGTGGTTAGCATTATCACAACGGTGACGTGGTCATCGATCTCGGTGAGGCAGGACACCCTCAGCCAGGGTATGGTCATCATTAAGGCACAGGAAAACAGAAACATTACCCGCGAAGGAGCCGTCATCTTATTATTATTATTATTATAATATTATATTATTATTATTTGTATAATAAGCTTCATAATAAACTTACCAAATTCTCAATAAACATTTTGTAGCCCAAAAAGCGAGCCTCACGCAAAGCCACCAGGAGATACAGTATAGCTCCCACAAAATTTATTAGTTCCGCCATAATTCGGAGTTTGGCCAAATCGGATTCCAGATTCATCAAAGGACACTGGGCATAACTCTCCCACCAGGCTGGCAGGACCTCTACCTCTGAGGGATCATAATAGTCTGTAAAGTTCAGCCAAAAGGTTTCTGAAAAGAAGTAAATTAAGTTAGTTAAATAAGGATCACAGAAAATATATTTACTCAACTGTATTCTGTACTCAGGGAGCCTCTCTTGGTCTGACGGTGGAAGGACCCTGAGCTATTGTGCCTGTACAGGTCATTCTTAACCGTGGTACTGTTGGCTCCATCCTCCTCCTCCTCGGTGTTGTCCGGGCCTGGTCGCAGGATAAAGCTGAACAGCGAGATCAGGAAGTAGAAGGCGAACATGTAGAACTGCTTGTAGAACCGCGACTTGCAGAACGTGTCCCACTTGGTCTTGAGCAGGTCAATGACCACGCCATCGAGCAGCTCCAGATGCTCCAGCTTATCCCCGAACACCACAAAGTTGAGCACGGAGTCCTTGTTGATGTTGCCGGTCTCCTCGTTGATGGTGTCGATCATGAGGAGGGGATAGGCGGCGCAGGTGATGCTCCCCAGTTGCCAGTAAATCTCCCGCTCGATGCTCATCACGTGGAAGAACATCTCCACTCTTCCCAGCTTGGCGGCCAGGGTGAGCGGCGTGAGGTTCTGTATGTTCTTCACGTGGATATTCGAGCCCACCTCGTAGCCCACGTCGAACATCTCGATCTTCTCGTAGATGACCAGCATGTGGAGCACGGTGTTGCCATTGGTGTCCTGGAAGTCGGGGTCGGCTCCTCGGGCCAGGACCAGGCGGAAGCACTCCTCCTGCGAGAGGCAGGCGGCGAAGCTTAGGGGGTACTCCCCCCAATAGACATACCCGTCGTAGTTCGTCATGGGGCAGAGGGCCACGTACTCGTGATCCGGCGAGTCCGTCCGGGAGAACTTTGTGTCCTCCGCCGACATAAAGGCTCCACAACATCTGGAATTTTAATAAATAAAGGCAATGAAATTATATAATATATATAATATATATAAAATAGGGATAGGTCCTTGCCACGCTGCTGACATATAGATATATATTCGAGAGCTTTATATACTCACCTCTCCTGGACATCGGCGTTGGCATCCAGCAAATACTTCACCATAGCCGGGTCCTCGTTTACGATGGCTATATGCAGGACACTCTCTCCGTAGTACTCGTCGCTCATGTAGATGTCCAGGATTAGTTTTGGGTAGAACTTGAGCAGTCGCTTGGCCAGATCAGCGTGCAAGGATGAGGCGTTCAACAGGCACAAATGGAGGATGGTTTCGCCGACAGCACCACGCATCTGAAAAGGACGACAGTGAGTAGAATGATTAGAATTAGAATAATGATTAGAATTCATCAATGTAGAATTACATCTCATTTTTAGGTGATTTTTCGGATCCTGTGGAACTTATGGATCTCACATTAAGGCTTTCCACACATTTGTAAGATTTAATAAGGTATTTAATTAATTTTATTCTAAACTTTTAAAATTTAATTTCACATCACTACCCGCTTTATCCATTGACCTTCTCTAATATTCCAAATATTAAAAAAAGTGTCATCTGAAATGGAAATTGATTAACTGGCTCTCAAAATATTAGTAGATTTGCATAATCAATTAAATACATTTTGGGTTCACAACGCATTGCTAGTTAGATGGTTCTTGATTAATTAATTAAACTAATTAGTTTCTAATGCACTCACATTTAGATCCCAGCAGACGAATCGATAGGCACTCGGATTGGAGATGTACTCGGCCTCGGAGACCTCAGGGCAGTAGTCGTGGATGTTGAAGTCGTCATCGGGATTCTCCAGGGCTCGGATCTCCGGCAGCTGGCGGGTGCGGGGCCGATCCCTGTTCCGCAGCAGGACGAGCTTCGAGATGGGGAAGTATCGCCCAGCGCCCTTGTTGTACAGGAAGGGCTCCACCTTGAAAGTAATAGTACTTAAAAATAACTGAAATTCCCACCTTGCTTGACAGGTAGTGCTACTTACCTTGGTCTTGATGGCGTGATCGATCTCGGCAAACTGCTTGGTCTGGCACGCCCTCTTCATCATGTCCACCAGCAGGCCACCGCCCTTGAGGTTCACGAACTTGTAGAGGGCCTGGGTGGAGACTCCCGCCTGCTTCTTGACCCCACTGGTCACGTTACTCTCCGTATTCCCCATGGTCCGTTCCTGATCCTTGCGAGCTCAATTTGCCGTGGGTTTTTCCGTCTACCAGTCACTTTTGTAGCGCGACATTGCTGGAGGTAGTGTCTGCTCTTGGAATTTGCTGTTTGTTATGGCGTGGTCCTTGTTCCTTGGTGGCTATCGACAAAACAATCAGTTGCACGCTCGTTGCCAATGCAACAGCTGAACTTGAGCTCCTTTGCTCTGTTTACGCTGCGTTGCTAGGACAGCTCACCTGTTGCACCTGCTCAACAAGTTTTGCTCACAACTTTGTTTATTTACTTTTTGTTTCGTTCGGAGTAGGTACCTTCTAAAGCCGAATGTATGATGAATATAATGAATATGAATATGAATAAATGAATATAATAGTTGGAGCCTTTTCTTTTTTCGCAGATAGGAAATATATATATAATAAATATAATTGTGCCAACGAGCTGAAAGCCCAAAGATGCTGTAGTTCAAACCTCACTGATTGCACTTAGTTCTAATTCATAGCATCTTATAAATAAAATAAACAATTGTGTCAAGATTTCAACGCATATATTCAAGGCTCTCTTGTCTGGATTAAGAAGTGCAATAAACAATAAAAAAGAAACGAAAAATATAATTTAAAATGGAGCGATTCAGTCGGGACTCAAACAGACAATTTCCGGTTTGGAACGCGGCTAACCAACTGAGTTGGCCTTTTGTTGTACTATAATGTTAATGCGCCATTCTGGATAGTGGGCGCTTCCGAGGGTAGGTGGCGCTGCAATCGACCCAAGTGGAAGTGTTGCCAATTTAGCTTTGTTCACGTCATATCTAGCTTTTTTCAAAGGGGAACAAATTTATAGCAAAGGAAATTCTGGATTTTTTTTATTAATTAGGCTTGAACATGAAACAACAAAAATTTGAACCTGCTATAAGTATGTATTGTTTTCGAATATATAGCAGTATCACTTAAAATATATATAAATCAATTAAGATCGTGCTGAGATTTTAGTTTATTATCTGAGAGGGAAAGTTAACATGATGTTAAATTTTTCGGAAATAAATTTTCGGTCAAATCCGATTTTCAATGGAATGATATTGTTTCGATCGATCCAAAAAGGCAATAGCGCAGAGTTGTTTTCATTGCAGCTACAAGCATTGTTTTTCTTATGGAAAGAAAAGGTTGCAAAATAAATGCATAAGAATATTTTTCCACAAACCGGAGAGCACAGTAAGTCGGCCATCCTTCTGCTTGAAAAATAAATTATCGGTTATAAATCCTTGTACCTTACGGGTACCGAGCCTTTACTTTAGAAAGCAACATTTTACTTTCTCGTCGAATATATACATATGAGAATTATATCGTATAGCATACTATTGGGCAGCGTAAATATTGGAAGTAACTTTTACCCGTTTCAGCCTTAACACCGTTTGAATGGGCCAAAAACTGAACTCTACAGGATCTGGAATAAAAGATAAACAAGCCTTCCAACCATTTTCCCTTTTTCAAATCCATTAAAGCATTCACCATCTGGCTGATATAACTTAACTTCGTTAATTTCGGAAAGCCGAATTTTGTACACCTTGCAACTTACAATTTAACACAACCGCTATTATATAATTGCTACTATGGTATAGTCAACCCATTTTGACAAAATTAAAAAATATACTACCTCTAATAGTAGAAATACTATTTGCAAAGATTCATTCAAATAGCTCTAAAGCTGAGAGACTAGTTTACAGTATATACATACTTTATAGGATAGGAAATAAGTCCTTTACTGCGTTTTAAACTTCTGACTTATAATACCCTGCAAGGTATAAATATTTCCCTAAACATGTGGCGCAGTGGCGCCGCTACTCTGTAGAGTATGTGTAAGATAGCTGTCAAATACATGTAGAGCTAGATGCACAATTTTAAGGTAATTTTACATGCCCGTTTTATTATTAAACAAATATACATATATGTAATAGGTTTGTGTAAAATTCGTGCGTTGAACCCTTAAGACAAGTTGGCAGCACCTGCGATTGAAATTAAAATTAAATTTAAATTTATTTGAAAGTAATTGCAATTTTAAACAAACATTAAAGTCAGAAGCTCTCCTTAATTTTTTAAGTCGATCGTAATGATGGCTTATACTTTATAGAAATGGGAGACTATAGTAAAACTGGGAATGGGATAAAAATTATTTAAGGAACTTTGCTAAAAATGATCGAAATTTATCACTTCACTATCACAAATAAAAAAATAAAAATTAAAAACTGCCAAACAGTTCATGAGTTAAGGATATTGAATTATTAAAACAAAGTCTAACTTCTTCATTTAAAATGTAGTTATAAAGAGAGTCAACACACTCCTCATCATTTTGGGAGATCTTTACTTTGGGAGACCTTTACTCTGGGAGATCTTTACTTACTAGGACTCCTAAAATCCTTTCCAAAGTTATCCGAGCCGTTCATATGCTGTCCCGATATTTTGTTTGTTTGGCTAATGGCCTATTGTAAGACCCATACGTATAATATTTCATAATCTTCAAAGGTTAGCATTATTATTTCCAATATATTGAGGTACGCGAGATGTATAGCTCAGGAACACTTGGGTCTAATTTCAATACAAATTTCCAAATATTTTTAAGCTACAAAAGTATAATTAAAGTCATGGAGCATTTTAAGCTGTAAGAAACACCGCATTTTCGAATAATTAGTAATTGATTGGCCATTGGGGCCATCAATGGACTTCTATGTCCCTCCCTGTGAAAGTAAAGTCGACATGGTATGTTGTTAAATTTTATTTTAAATGGTTTTTCTTGTTCAATTACAAATGTATTTAATATTATTGTTTTGCTGCTGCTTTTTCGTATATTCTGTTGTTGTTGTTAACGCATTTGATTCTTGACTTGTATTGTTGCTGTTGTATATTTTTATGTGTGCATAAAAATGGATTCACAATCAACAAGGTTGCATCGTTTTCGCTTTCGTTTTGATTTATATATTTTTAAAATGCATTTCTTTGTAAATAAAATAATGTCGGCATGAATTTTTGTTAAAGTATTCTGCTGCCAGTTCCTCTGCGCACGATCGATTCATTTAAATATGCATTGTATATATAATTTGTCTTGGGCTTTATTTGTTTTGTTATTAAATTACATTTCACAAAATACAATTCACAACTACGCTTGACGTCGAGTTTCTGGTTTCCGTGCAACTTCAACTAATCCATCAATCACCGTCCAGCTTTCTATTCTTCTCTATCCTGACCTATCAATCTAAAATCCACTCCGCTATGAAATATTTTCTTTTTAAAATTAAAAAATCGTATACATTCGCAAATTGCAATCAATTTCGGTTCATCAATTTAGTAAATGAATTTTCAATCACAAAAAATCAACGGAAAATATTTCGAGTCGCTTAAACTGAATTATATTTGCATTAATTATTTTTACATTTTACCATTTCATTTGGTTTTTTTTTCCATTTACGTATATTCGTTACACTCTTTAGCCTTTAATATTTTGTAAGTATAGATAAAAGCGTTTGCTATGTACGCCACGAACTAAAGGAGAAATGCAGAGGTCCTTCCGGGACCTGCGCATTTTTCTTAGAGAACTAAACTAAACGCTACTAGCTAGCAATATTTCGTTAAGCTTATTAACAACATCAAATAGTACGCGTAAATGGTTGTATTATATGGGAGTTGGGGTTGTTGCGTTCATATGTATAATAAGTATTATTATTAAACATTGTACGTCGTGTAGAAAAATTTGCTAATAAATGTTACTCTTTTTGGTATTACTTTCTGCAATTGTTTGCTTAACTTGGAGAGCTTCGTTTTAATGATACGTATAAGTGTTTGAGGGATTCTCTTGTTAATGCTAAAAATCAATAAAAAGACACGAAAATAACCAACGAAAGAGCTAAGGGAAAAATACTTACTTTCATGCATAAAAAATCAGGTTTAAACAATAAGAAAATAAGAATAAGAAATAAATATTTTGTATAATGTTTTTATTACAGTTTTTTCATGTTTTTGTTTATTTTGTTTATAGAAATAGTTATAGGTGCTTAAAACATTACACACATAGTTGTAGCTATATCATATAATTTATAATATAAACTTCCAAACTTCCCTTTCATCTCTTTTGTTTTGTTTCGTATTGAAATGGTTTGAAATGCTAACAGTTAAATTGTTGCTTTTACCATGTAATATAAATATTAAATTTAAAGACAATAGTTTTTAATGCTTGATAGATATTTCGTTTTGTTTTGTTTGCCATTTTGTTTCGATTTCGTTTACAACTAAGATTACATTTAATTTAATACTCTTATATCAATTTTTACTTTATACAATTTTTCTTTTGCTTCTTTTATAAATGCAAAAAATGCCCTGCGTTGGCTGCAAAAGTTGGCAATTTTTATGTATTCATATATAAGTATGGAGAGGGGGAATACGGGTACGGGTACGGGTTTTGGTAGTATTTTACTTTTTGGGTTTTTGTAAAAATTAAATTCAATTTTTGAGCTTAAATGCAGAGTTGCTTTTGATGCTGAAATGCAAGTTACTATATTAATTCCACGGTTTTTCTCATATCTCAACAAAAAAGTCGACTACAAACTAGGCGCGATTTGAAAATATTTACAAAAATTAGTGTTCGTAATGCCTTAGGTTAGGTTAAATAATTTACAAATGGTATCTGGCAACACTGGCCGCCTGCTCTTTGATAATGCGACAACCCTAAAATCGCAACTAACTTCCTACGGGCATTTCGTGTGTATCTTTTTTTGTATTTATTTCTTTTGTTTGTATTTTTTGCGTTCGTTATGTTTAATGTTTATCTTTAGGTTAAGGTTAATAGTTTAGTTAGTTTGATTAAAAGTTAGTTGTAATTTCGAAATATGGCTCGTGGCTCTGACTTGGCAGTGTGGGCAGATTCCGCTCCTTACCTTACCCCCGAGTTCTCTACGTGGCGGTTACTTAATTGGATTTTGCGTTTCTCAGTCTATTTCGTTGAGGAAAGTGTTTGCAGAGGGGAAGTATAAAAAAAGTGTTTTTTTTTTAATTTTTCTTAATAGGAAAGTAGTGAACGGTAGGTGGAACAAACGCGCTGGATTTAATCGAATATTGGAGGAAGGATCTCCGACTCGCTACGCCTAAGCTCCTTGCTCATCTGCTTTTGAAGACAAAGGTTTTCTGGACTAGAATCTTGTATGCAGAATGGTTGTTTACCACATCTCTAATGCTTTCTTTTGGCCCTGTTTCAAGTCCCAATTCAGCTAATTATAGCCCACTCTTGCAACCTTTATAAAATCCTTCTGATTCTGGAAGGAGAAAAGATCTCAGAGTTCTTGGCAAGATAAATACACAAGATACTTTTCCGAATTGGAACAAAAACAGGGAGCTTTGTTGCGCTTTCCACTTAATAAACAAACTACGGCTACACGAATTAATATGGCATTGCTTCAAACCTTTGCTAACTAGAGAGAGTGCGGGAAAGAGGCAGACAGACGAGGCGGAGAGAGATGGAGAGATGGAGAGTGTGCGAGCGAGAGCCTAGGAGTGCGAGTGAGGCAGAGGCCGGGCGTGCGATTCGACGACCTTGAGCGGCTACAGCTGGCTGAAGCTGCTGGTCGAGACCCAGTGCGCGGTGTCCGGGCGTACCATTAACTATATGGGACCGTAGTCGCTCAGCGCCTGGCCCGGATGCTGGGCACCCGGGCCGCCCGGCAGCGTCACCACCACGGAGACGGCCCGGGAGTCGATCACGGACCCTGGGGCTGTGTTCTGCCCGCCCACGCCGCTGTTGCCGTTGCCGTTGCCGTAGACGTTGCCCGGATTGCCGCCGTTGCCACCGTTGGCTCCGTGCATCATGGTGCCGGGGGGAGGGCATGGACCCATGCCGACCGTGCTGCTACTCATCGCCGTGCCGTGGCCCAGCACGCTGCCGCCGCCTAGGGTGCCGCCGCCAATGGTGCTGCCGCCGCCACCGCCGCCGAGGGTGCCGCCGCCCATGGTTGATGCTCCCCCCGACTCTCCATGTCATACGTGGCTGGCCGCCGGCTGCTTGAGAACATGGTGGTGCAGGTGGTGGTGGCTGGTGGAGGCCACCGAGGCACCGCCCGCCTGGGTGTACGGTGTGGCCAGCAGTGAGCCCGCCGCCGAGCCCACGGGCATGCCCATCCCGGACCCGGCGTAGGGATGCGGGATGGGAGGACGCTGCTTGATGAGCGCCTGGTTGGCGCCCGTGCGATCCGGCGCTCCGGAGAGCCTCCTCCAGAAACGCCGCCAGCTCTCCAGTGTCTTGCCGGACCAAATCCACACCCCCGAGGTGATGCCCACGGCCAGGGCCATGAAGTACTTGAGCATCAGCACGGAGTAGAGGGGCTTCTTGCCGGGTCCCTTCACCTGGGCACAGGGACAGGCCAGGGCCTTGATCCAGTCCTCGAAGTAGGCCGCCTCGTACAGGTAGCAGCCGATGACAATGGTGGCCGGCACGGTGTACAGCACCGAGAAGATGCCAATCCGGATCATGAGCTTCTCCAGCTTGTCCGCCTTAACGCCGGCTCCGACTCCTCCCTGCTGCTTGATCACTGATCGAATCCTGAACAGGGACACGAAGCCGGCCATCAGGAAGGTGGTTCCGATCACCAGGTAAACGAAGAGCGGGGCCAGCACAAAGGTCTTCAGGTGGTCGGGATTGAGGTTGCCCACGTAGCAGATGCCCAAGATGGGGTCGCCGTCCACGGCTGACAGCAGGAGCACGGCCACGGACTGGACAGTGGGAATGAGCCAGGCCGCCAGGTGGAAGTACTGCGAGTGCTTGGTGATGGCCTCGTTGCCCCACTTCAGGCCGGCTGCCAGGAACCAGGTGAAGCTCAGGATGACCCACCAGATGGACGAGGCCATGCCAAAGAAGTAGGTGAGCAGAAAGACCAGAGTGCAGGAGTGGGGACCCGTGGAGCTCTCCCTCAGGAGCAGGCCGTCGCAGGCTATGTCCTCGTTCTGCAGGAAGTTCCTGGACAAGTAGCCGACGGCCACCATGAAGTAGCAGGCGGACAGGAAGACGATGGGCCGCTCCGGGTACTTAAACCTTTCGGTGTCGATGATGAATGTGGTTAGGGTCATGAGCGTGCTGCAGAAGCACAGACCCGACCACAGAGCTATCCAGAGGCCGGCGAAGTCCTTTTCTTCGTTGCTGAAGAACGGGCCCTTGCAGGGTATGCCGCAGTTTGGAACGCCGGCGATCCTTTGGACAGTGAGGTTCATGTACCAGTGGTGCGGATGATGCATCATTGGCGACTGCGCCTGCTGCTGCAGGAGCTGCTCCTTCCCCAGGAAGATGAGTGGGGAGCGGCACGAGCAGCTGCACTCTTTTCCGCTTGCCTTTTCTCCTTGGGGATTTTGGCAGTTTTTTGAATTGCGTCCGCGGCACTTGGTGGTGCTGGTCGAGCCCCCACTGCCGCTGGTCCCGCTGCCCCCGGAGCCACTGCCTCCCTGCTTCCGCTTTCCTCCCGAGCCAGTGCCGCTGCCGGAGCCTCCTGATCCACCCGAGCTGCCGCCGCTTCCCGCCTCCGTGTAGGAGGGCTGCTCCATGCACAGGTTGTCGGGGTCTCCGTGGAGGGGCAAGTGCTCGCAGGCCATGCGCTCCGGCCACTCGAAGCTGTACTGCTGCATGATGGGTGCACACCCGGAGCGCGCCCTCTCGCACACACTCCGGCAGACGGGCAGGGGCTTGTGGTAGTCCTCCAGGCAAATGGGGGTGTACATGCTGCACAGGAAGAACTTGAGATCGGGCGAGCACTTGATCTCCACCAGGGGCCAGAACTGGTGGACCTCCAGGCCAGCCTCGTCCTGGGTCTCGTGGTTCATTTCATTGGGAAAGGACGTCATGTTGTAGCCAATGCCCCGGCACATGGGTATGGTGATCTCCTCGCACCGCAGGTTGGGATCCTTCGGTATGGCCGGCACTCCGTAACCCGGCGCCGGACTCGCATCCAGGCCGTGCCCGGCCATGCCCATGCCCATCCCTAATCCATGGTCAGGACTGTGCTGCGGTCCATCCGCTCTGCACGATGTCAGGATCAAGGTGAGTACGAGTCCCAGGACCTTCAGTCGGTTGTGGCTCATTTTGTGCGTGTTAGTTTTGTTCGTTTGGGTGACTTGGAACCACTCGGGGTTGCGTGTGGTGGAGCCGAGTTCCACCTTTCTGGCCTTCTCTGTGCTTGCGCCTCGCTCCACGTGGAGGCGCCTCGGGAGCCGGAGAAGCGAGTTTTCCTGAGTTTCCAGACACAGGTCAGCGTCAAATCGTCAACGCTCGACAAACGGCGTGGCCTAGCTGAAATTAATAGAGGAGAAATTCTAAGATTAGTCATCATTGAAAGCAGGTAATAATTACTTAACAATTCTGTGGACATTTTTCATAATAAATAAAGTATTTAATATTATATTCTATTAAATGTACTGGTACTTTTGACTTCGTACAGCTTGGATTCATGAGTATTAACTCGCCATTTTGATGATACTATGGATAAGGAGCTTAGATCCTGATAAAATGCTCCCTGAATGATCGCATTTAGTACCGATTTCTGAGATTATGCTTAGCTTTTAACTGCCTGACTGCCGAAATTGAACTGATTTTCAACTCTAGATTTTCCGACAGACGTCAGAGCGGGTAAGTGATGGCCATGGTGGATCGCGGATGGAGCGGCGACAAGTGGTAACTGCTCTTTCCTGTTTCTGGTCTCTCCGGAGAACTTTTGCGCTTCATTTGTTTCAATTGAGCGCGGCGACACTTGGACGACATGTCCATGTCACATGTCAAGCACTCTCGCCACTCCAACCCCTCCAATCCCATACGTCACTGCCATCGCCGGCACCCCTCTCACTACTCCTGCTCCATGGAGTGTCAACCCTTCTGCCAATATTTGCTGACGTTGCCGGGCTGTCCCCGCTGATGATTCCGCTACTGATTCGGACTCCAATTCCCGCTCTGGAACTGCTGCTGACCAAGAGGCGCATCAATCAAAATCAGTGATTTTATTAAATTTGACGGCGTCTGCTGGCTGCATGCGCATAGTAAGAGTGCACACAGAGAAAAGGGTTCTAAGGTCGAGAGTTCCAAGCTACAAAACTAGCACAATACATTCAAGAGAACTTATATATATCCTCTAAAAGCATTCCCTTTTAAATAACCAATATTCTTCCCCTTAAAATAAGTTTCTTTCTCGCAGTGTGTGCTTGATGAAAGTGTTTGCTTTGGCTCTCCATCTGAAGAAGGGTGTGCAGCGCTGATGGCTGGGATGTGATGAGGCAGAAATTAATTCAAGACAATTGCTCACTTGCGGCGCAGTCAAGATGGAGGCTGGAAGCCACCCATACAGTTAAGCCCCGCCTCGTCCCAGTAAGTGACACCTTTTTTCGGGGGACTACTGTACGGTGTGGCAGCTGCCGATGTCAGCGGTGCCAGCGGTTTGTGGTCGAGTCCAGTGGCAGCTGCTCCAAGAGACACCGAAGGATTCTAGCTCCCGAAATTGACAGCTGGCCAGACCGAAGTGAAGGGCAATTTACTCGCCAGCAGCTTCTGGGCTCAAAGTCACGAAACTTATCTACGAGATACAGTTTTTAGCAAGTGTCAAGTGACATACATATTTGTGGCTTTGCGGCATCTCTTCTCAGTTTCAGCTTTCAGGTCGGGATCTCAGCTGCGTGTGGCTCGGACTCCGGACTCCGGACAGCGGCTTTAAAGCCCTGTGCACTGCTCCTGGGAAAACTGTCAGCAGCAGCTGCGAATAAAGTATAGTTGTGCCGCCCCCCACTTGACACTCCCGCCGCTGAAAGTCCTTTCCTTTCATTGTTTTTCCGAATGAATGACATTTTAATTAATAACATTTGTGTGCGTTAGTCGTCGTCCATCACGTCCCCGTCCCCGCTCCCGGCCAATACAACCCCGAAAAGTAAGTTGCAGAGTGGGCTCTCAGTGAAACATTTTTCGTGTTAAAATGTTTGCCGAGCACTTCAAAATAATTAAGTAAATACGCCACGGAAAATGTTTCTAGGACGGCGTGGGCGTGGGCGGGGCGGGGCGAAAGCCCAAGTGTTGTGATTACAACTCGAGGGTAGCGCCAAAAATAAACGTTGAAATCCAATATCGAAATGTGGGCAGCAGGCAATCGGCAATCGGATCGTGAGAAACAATGCCAGGCGTGAGCTCTGAGTCGGCTATCGATTACAGCAAATGCATCAGTGGGTATATGTGCATAGATGGAGGCGTCTATCGGCTGCGGAGATGATTACGCAATGGGCTCCTACTCAGATGACAGATCTAGAAGATGGAAACCGAAAAGAATCCGGTGGCTGGCGGACGTCAAGGTTGAGGTGGCACTGTTTGTAGCCAGTAAGTATTTCCATTGAATGTGTGTAGTGTAAATGATGGTCTTTATTTGATATATTTTCCATATATTTATAATTTTTCGCGTCTATATCTTTCTTCTTCTTCTTATCAAGTGAAGTTGGCCGCACTTCCTAAGATATTTATCGTTTTATCGATACTTACTACTAAGTACTATTATATTTATATGACGTACCCACTAGATTATATTAATTAACCATATGTGCACACTTAATACTAATAATACATATGTAACCAGTAGGGAAATCAAGCTTAGTTTAAATACAAGCCATACTAGTTACCAAAAATAGTGTTAAAGTCAAGGCTCCCCGAATTAAATGCTTCCCAGCGAATTAACCTTTTCTCTTAGCCAAGAGTGAAAATTAGCCGTAAGCCAAAACAATGCGACAATCACCGAACGGAAGGAACGGGGAAAGTCTAATTGGTTTGTCCGACGCAGGAAAATCATATTGAAATGCAGGGAACGTGACTAAAATGGCAGACCCGACCGGACCCAAGTGAAAATAAGAGAGAAAATACACGCTCTTAGTACATGGGTTTGGTTATGGAAAAGCCACGTTCACAACTGCTTCCACATTTGGCCAGTGGTGTTGGGGCAGAGAGGCAACCACCGTGGCACTCGCTCTTGTTATTAAAGCCTCAAGTGGCAGAGTGTATGCCAGGGCACATGGGATCTCGGGTCCTCCTTAGGCCCGGGCCCGGGCCCTGTGCTGATTGCTGGCCAACAACTACGGCTAATAGGCGGATTGTGTTCATGGGAAATGGTCTGGAAATAATAGCAAACGTGCTTCTCTCGAGTGGAGCAGCGGCAGAAGAAATAAAAAACCAGAATGCATAAATATTGTTTTTAATACAGAAAAATGTCTCAAGTGGCGGTGACGAATGGATCGCCTCTCCCAGATTCTCAGATTCTAAGATTCCCTGCTTTTCGTATATTTTGCTGCTTCTCCAGTGTTTGCATTTGGCCGATCGTTCGGGCCATGTTTGCTTAATGATTTGTAGTTTCTCTGGCTCTGACTGGGCTTTGTGCGCTTATTTAGTGCAGACTCATATTGTTTATTTAATTGTTAACGAGCGTGTGCGGCTCAGACGCTACAAGCTCGTTACGAGTAACAAATTATTACTCGCACCGAATGCATGTGTTTTTGCCAATCATTGTGCCGGGAGAATTTATACAAAATCACGCTGCCGACAAGTCTCAACGATGTTTGTCCAAGCTCTCCACCTCTCCAGCTCCCCAGCTCTCCAGTTCTCCAGGTCTCAGCTCGCAGCTCTCGAGTTGGCTTGGAGATCTGGCTCTGACTTTCCTGGCCATGTTTGCTAAAGACTCGAGAATGCAGATATATATACGCAGACAGATCCCCGATCGGTGAATGGCTGCGCTTCACTGCACTAAAGAGGTCGGCTCGTCTCGCCTCGTCGGGCGGAAGCTGTTACCAAAGTTGGTAGCACAGCAGCCACATCAGCGCAGCGACAACTACAACTACAACCTGACTGTTTTAATTAAACAAACAAGCTGAAGACACAGCGGCAAGACGACACCGACGAGCAAATAAGTAGCAAGTGCTGCCGGCCCCTCAAGGTACAGCCAACACCCATGGCAAACAAACCGCACAGGCGAGCGGTTCCAGGAAGGTGCGATATCAAGTCAACTCTCGGAGGTATTTAGATATGTACTGGGTTTCATTCTACTACTACTATTCCTTGTTTCATTGCAGTGAAATTCTATTTGAAGCTGACTTTAATACCTCCTCTAACCTGTCATCAGAAAAATAAAGGTAAGTTAGACCCATTAGAAAGTTAAAAGTTAAAGCAACTGCTATACACTTTTTAATTAAGCTTCTTTGGAACTGTTTAATTGTGATACTTCTGGGGAAATGGCTTACAATAAAATCACTTAAATACATAAAGAACCTAGCTCACTTCATTATAAGGAAAGGATTTTATAATCTTTGGATCTGTTAAAATTTGATACTTTTGATAAAATCATTTAAAATCAAAAAGGGCCTAGCCCACTTCACTATAAGGAAAGGATTTCCAAGAGACAAAGCGCTGCAAAAAGGTTCCAAATCAAGGAAATAATTACTCATCAGAAAAATATAATTAAGGTAAAATTAAAGGTAACTTCTATAATTTAATAAAGCTTCTTTGCAATCGTTAAATTTTGTTAATTCTGGGGAAATGACTTTTGATAAAATAACTTAACAAGAAAAAGGGCCTAGCTCACTTTATAATGAAAGGATTTTCAAGAGGCAAAGCCCTGTAAAAATCTTCCAAATCAGCGAATTAATAATTCATCAGAAAAATTTAATTAACGTAAAATTAATGGTAACTGCTATACATTTTTAAATAAAGCTTCTTTAGAACTGTTACATTTTTGTACTTTTGTGGAAATGGTATGATCAAATCATTTAAAATCAAAAAGGGTGTAGCTCACTTCACTATAAGGAAAGGATTTCCAAGAGACAAAGCGCTATATAAAGTTAGCAAATCAGCGAAATAATTAATCAGCAAAATATAGGTATGATAAATTTAATAGTAACTGCTATATATAATTTAAAAAGGCTTCTTTACAACCGTTAAATTTTGTTACTTCTGGGGAAATGACTTATGGTAAAATCTCTTAACTACAAAAAGGGCCTAGCTCACTTCATTGTAATGAAAGGATTTCCAAGAGACAAAGCGCTGTATAGAGTTAACAAATCAGCAAAATAATTAATGGTAAATTTAATAGTAACATATATATAATTTAATAAAGCTTCTTTGCAACCGTTAAATTTTGTGACTTCTGGGGAAATTACATGATAAAATCACTAAAATAATATAAAATCAGAAAGAAGCGCCTAGCTCACTTCATTATAACGAAAGGATTTCCAAGAGACAAAGCCCTGTAGAAAGTTTCCAAATCACCCAACCCCAACCCGCCGAGCCCGACAGAGCTATAAACTTTTAACAGCTAGAATCGCTTACAAGTACAGTTTACCCGGAGACACCAAGGCGGAGGAAGTAAATCTGGACGCCACTCAAAATAATGATGATGAGCAATTAACCAAACAATGACCGGGACAGCAACAACAGCGATAAACCGCCGTCGTTTTGGAGTCAAAGAGGAGAATGCTAATCGATAACTTATCGCCCCGATGGAGGCCAATCAATCAATCATCGAAATGGTGAAGTACATAAAAAAAACTCCAAGTTGTTGGCGGAAAAAATCGCGAATAAGAAGCGGAGCACGGAGGAGTCAAAAGGCAGAACTTGCCAACCACAAAGCACTTAAACTTTCTATGGAGGAAATTTCCTTTTTTGTAGACTTTTTATTTATTTTTTTGGAGATCCCCTCCTTTCCTGCCTGCCCGCCCCTCAAAATGCAGCACACAAAGAAGCGTTGAAGCAGCAGCAACAAACTCGGAGGGTTCGCAGGTGCAACAGTCGTCCCTCCGCATTTTCCCATTTTCCACCCATTTTCCTCCCCCGCCAGCAGTGGCCTTGGCAAAAGCAAACCGCGAAAATCAATTGAAAAACTCGCCCTGCAGAGGGGAGAGGGGGAAGAGCTGGAGCTGCAGCTGAGCTGGAGCTGGAGCTGGAGATGGAGCGGGGGAAGGAGCAACTGTTTGCCTTGTTGGCGGCGGCATCAAAAAGCGCGTAGCGGCGCAAAATGAAAACAGTTTGTCGACACGGTAGGGTCCCAGCGAGGGAGACAGGTAGCTACGGAGAGAGAGAGAGAGGGGGAATGGCAACGTTTTTATTTCCAGCGAGGGGGGTGCCACTCCACCACTCCCCCACTCTCACTCCACTCAAAGTCAATGCAGACAAGTTCCATGACCTTACAAACGCAGCGAGTTCAAATGGTTAAAAAGCAGGCGGGGTGGAAAATGGGAAAATGGGGGAAAAGGGGAAAAGGGCGCTGGGATGTTAGGGTTCCGAGGGGGCGTGGTCTCCTGCGAGCTTTTCCGCCGGGAGCTTTGTCAACGTAATAAACACAAAACTGGCTCAAGATTTTTGCGCGTCCGCCCATTAAAATCATTGACATTTAAACGTGCTTCTTTTTCTAGCAGCCTGTTTTTGCTGTCACACTTTTGCGACATTTTTTTAAAAAGGACTTGGCTGGGGTTTGGGAGCACTCTTTCCTGACTTTTCACCCTTTGATGTTCGGCGGCTTTGTTGCTTTGTGAAAGTTTTAGCAGAATGCAAATTGTTTGTGCATGTGGCCCCGTCATTAAATGCTTTTTGCGTAGTTTTCCCGGCCCGTGCTTAACCACTGTGAGTCCTTTACAATTAAGTTTTAATTAAGTGGACGCCAGTCCGACTTCGCTGATTATGATTATCTAGTCCTGTCCTTCTCTCTGTCCTCTCTATCCTCTCTGGGGGCCTCATTTTGCTCCTTTGATGAATGCATAAATCACAGATCCTCGGAGATCGGGAAGCAAAACGATTTGCAAATGTCAAATTTGTTGGCTACATTTCCGGAATGGCCCGAAACCACCCTGCTTGGCCAAGGAAATATGCAGGGGCAGAGAAGGGTTCTTTCGAGGGGTTGATTTTAGGGTTTTCTATTATTGAATATTTCTTTTTCTTGTTTTTTTTTTCGTGTCGTTGTCCTTGCGGACTAAATGACACCGCAGAAAGCGACTGGAACAGCCAAAAGGACAAAGCCAGAAGGGTGGCAATACACAGGGAGAATTATTTGATTTCTGAACTACACAGATAAAAAATAAAGGGAACTGGTTCGCTATTGAATGAAATACTAATAATAATATATATTCATAATAAATATAATATATAATAAGAATAATAATACTATATACTATATACACTATTGTATGGATTCAGTTTTTAGATTTTAACAGGAAAAATGATTTATTTTTTGATCTTTCTAGCTAAAAAGGAAAAGTACTTAGTTCCTATTAAATGCAATGTTCTATAGGCTTTATTCTGCATTAACTGCATCAGATAATACCCAACCTATTCTATACTAATATATAATATAATCATATATATTAATATTACTTGACTCTTAATTCTTTGTGTGTAGAAGTCAGGGGCGTGAGCGGCTAGAGGGGAAACGAAAACATGGAAATAAAATTAAATATCCGATTCTAGCCCCGTTTCTTTGCCTTGGTAAATTTTGCTAATAACAAGACAAAAGTGCAGCTGCAGCGGAGAGTGGGGGGTGGGTGCCTTCGAGGGGGTGTGAACTGTCGGCTGGCTGACTAAATACAAAAGAGTGTCAAGTGTCTTCCCCGCAAAAAGGCAAAAAATGTGCACGTATATCCTGCGAGTCCTGGTGGTTGGTGGCAGGACAGATTTTGTTTTTCATTTCAAATTTTGCAGCATGAGCCAGCGTTTTTATTTTGACAGTTGTTGCCACTCCCCCGCTCACGTTGCATGTGGCATACTTTCGGGGGAGAAGAAAAACAATTAAAAACGAATTGCCCTGCACCCACACTCACACCCCTTCCCCCCTATTCTGCTGTGACAATGGAGGCACAACACTCCACACTTCAGAAGGAACAAATTAAATACCCCAAAGAATAAAAAATTAAGTGAAATTTCTGTCGCTCCAGGATGTGGCACATTTATAAAATAACAATTTTCTGGCCGGGAAACGAGAGGGAAAAGAGGTTTTATGATGCAACTTTAACGGATCATAAAACAGCGGCGAGTGAGCAACTATAAAAATGTTCATGACTTTTCCGCTGTACTGAGGTGTTGCAGAGATAAATTGAGTGCTGAGTAATGACCAGACTCAGAATAGGGAAATAAATATATAAAAAAACATACAACTTCAGAGTTTCTTAATATTATGTATATTAATTCCGGCGAAAGTATTTTTCTTTGTAACTATTGTTTGATTTTTTATGAGCATCATTTTTATTATTATTGTATAAAACCCGGTGAGGAGGGGACACTCAATTTCCTTTGAATCACTTGATATTTATATATTTTTCATTTAACGATCTTTTTTATTTTTTATGTTTATGTTTTTGTGAGCATTTGGTTTTTCAACTTTCAAAAAGGAAAATACAGCTATTGCCATTTATCTACGATTTACATTTATGGTTATATTTGATAATCGACCGTTTTATGGCTAATTCCGCTGACACCCCGTCTTGGCAATAAAAGTAATTGAATCATAAATGCAGCGGGGCACCGGGGTACTAAAAAAATAAAATATGCTGATATTTGTTGATGGAAAACTAATTGAAATGGCGGGAAGGGAGGAGGGAGAGATGGTTTAACGACTGCCGCCGGCTTGTCTGTCTCTGTGGGCAGCATTCCGGTGGCTGTTTCATATGTACGGCAATTAAGGGGAGCCGCAGTAAAAAATAACCAACTGCCGGCGACATTGACACACAAAAAAGCGAGCAAGAACTATTATGGTAAGAGTTTTCCCGGCTGTTGTGACACATGCAATAAAAACGATTTTTATGGTCATTTGAAAGCGTCAAGAGGGCAAGAAAGGGGCCCAAACACACACACTTGTATGTGTATATGCACACACGTATTCGTACATGTTTGAGTGAGGCCTGTGATGTCTGAAGTTCTAGGTTGACAATCTAGCATGTCCCTGGTTAGTCCTCCCCCTCTCCCATTTAGCGTACAAACATTTTTAGTGCCCTTTGTTGTCAACGGAGAAGCTCCGCCCAGGCTCTCGCTGGCTCCCTTGCACACTCACACACACTCACTCACACTCACGGGGCATACGAGTATTAATTAATGTCAGTGTGGAAATTAAGTGAAATATATCTGCAACATGCTCCCGGAAAATGCGAGGAGGGATCCTAGCTGCCTGGCCTGTTGTTGTTGTGTGACAAAATGCCGCTGACATGGATAATTAATGGTGAGCTACGAGGACACATAGGTGGCATCGGGTTAGAGGTCGTGTCTGTGCCCCGGTGCGGGTGTAACCTCCACGGAAAGGTGCTTAATTGCTGAGCTTGGGTCAGAGTACAGTGGCCAGGGCACACAAACACTTTTAATTAGGCACCAAACTCGCTTTCAGCACAAAAAGTTTATCCGACACACAGAAAACAAATTAACATGTGTATCTTTCAGTGTTTTATTACAACTATTAATATTTTCAACTCCATCCAATAATTTAAAAATAAATTTTAAAGTGTACTCTAATCGATGCCCAAACAGAGTATGTTTTCTAAAAACATTTGCAGCATAATTCATGATTTGCTTAGACCGAATACTCGCTATTAATTTGCCGACGTTTATTTTATTTATTTACGCGTCGCCAGCGCGATTTGGCATCATTCTTGATTCGAGGCAATTAATTTATGCAATTTAATGCAATGCAAACAATTCACATGGCTCATAAATTGCCGTTTTTAGAGTGCGGCCTGCCAAAAAGGATTTTTATTTATTTGTTTTAGCCAGCGCCGTATTTCGCGTGGTTTTTGACTTTGACTTTGCTTATGGATGTGGTGTGTGCGGATGGTGTGTGTGGATGGTGTGTGTGGGCAATTTGACGTCTCGATGTCTGGTTTCTATTTCAATGCTATAAATTTGTCGCCGCTCTCTCGCTCTCTGTTTGCGAGCTGCTGTCCTGCTCAGCCGATATTACGCATACGCCCGGGGGTCTCTGGTGTCCTGGTGGGTGGCTCTTCCTCCGTCCGGCATTGATTTTATGTTTGTTTGACGCTGCTGTTACCCATTTCTCTTGTTCTCTTTTGGTCTGCTTTGTATTATATATGTGCGAGTGTATGTTTATGTTTTTTTCTCGTATTTTTTGTATTTTTCTCTTGTATTTAATGGCATTTCTAGCTGGGTTTATTTTGTTGGCATGCGTGCGCGACCCGACGCCAAGCGATAAACACGCGGCAGCCACCGTCGCCGGTCTCCCCATTCCTGCCCGCCTTTCCCCCTACAACCCCACAGTCGCACAGCCCCACAACCCCACATTCCCCGCCATTCACCCCTTCTCCGTCTCCGTATGTGTCTCTGGCATGCGTTTAAGTTTTCAGTTAATGGCTTTTAATGGCATAGCTGCTGCTGCGTTTGTTTTTCTTGGCTTTCTTGTAAAAATGTTAAATAAATATCGAAATCAATTAGTTGCGTAAATTTCGGTTCCAAACCAAATAAATAGCTGAAAGATTCCACTAAAACACAATGACAATATATCAGTTTCCTCTCACTATTTATCAAAAACTGAAATTTATGCTTAGATATGCCAAAGATGTTAATAAAATAGAGGCCTCTAAGTCCCAGCCACAGATAAGCCATTCAAATAAATAATCTTAGCCTCATGGATTTATCTTTTACTTAGACATCTGATTAATTTACCACCACATCCCAGAATACACTCTATAAATAGCGACCACAGATATGGGCTTTCCCCCAATATATATAAATTTCTAGATATTTTCCAACTAATTTAGCACCCTCTTCAAGTCATAAAGTTGCAGTCCAATTCGGAACGAAATAGAAAATGCTTGGCCACAAATTGCCGAATTCAATCTGCGTATATATTGAGCTATATATATTGAGTGGATGTAAATTTGAAATGCGTAGCACATGTCCCAGCAGGCGTCTTGGCTCTTGGTTTTTGGCCAGAGGGGATTCCAATGAGGCATCTCGCCTCTCTGGCTCTTGTTAATAATTTATGGCGCTGGGGCTAATGGCCAAATTGGCCAGAACAATCATTTGCATGCAAGCCTTCCTTTGACTAATTTCTCTTGGCCGAAACACAGCAAACTTATCGATACCCAGGCCGCTGCCATATATCACTCAATATCAATATCAATATCAATATCAGTACCAATATCGATACCGTTCGCGACCAGAAAGAATCGAAAAACAATTTACAACAATTGCTTAATTGAAACGCCGGGGCCACTGGAGAATTTAAATTTATGAAAGCATCAGGCCCCAAATCGAACGAAATCATAAATAAATCGCGGGCTTATCAGCGCGTTTTTCGTTTGTGGCACTTTGTGGCCTTTCAAAGTGGAAATGCCGCTCCCTAAAAAGCCGGAGAGTGGACAGCACATGACTCCTGATACCGATCCGGACTCGGATTCGGATTGCCCGCTGACAGATGAACTTTGTACGCCACATATCAGGCTACCAATTTCAGTTTTTGTTCATCCAGAAATGTCGGAATATGTCAAGGGCCAAACAGGTCAGGTTTGCTTCGATAGAAGAATTTTAATATTCAATATTTGTTACTAGGACAGACAGAACATCTTATCAAACTACTAACACTGAGGGGGAAATTATAAGGAGTAAAGTAAGAGTATCTATTAAATCAATTTTAAATAAAGCTAGTATTTATGTGCCTTTCTCTTAGTGCTAAAAGTTTAATGAAAAGTATGGAAATTATAAGGAGTATAGTAAGTATTTCTATTAAATCACTTTTAAGAAGAGCTATTATTTATGTGCAGTTTTTTTAGTTCTAAAAGTTAAATGAAAAGTAGAAAAATTATAAGGAATAAAGTAAGTGTTTCTATTAAATCACTTTTAAATAAAGCTAGTATTTATGTGCCTTTATCTTAGTGCTAAAAGTTAAATGAAAAATAAAGAAATTATAAGGGGTAAAGTAAGTGTAAGTGAGTCACTTTTAAGAAGTGCTATTATTATGTGCATTTTTTTTTAGTTTTAAAAGTTATATGAAAAATAGAGAAATTATAAGGAGTAAAGTAAGTGAAAGTAAGTCACTTTTAAGAAGTGCTTATATTTATGTGCATTTTATTCAGTTTTAAAAGTTAAATGAAAAATATAGAAATTATAAGCAGCAAAGTAAGTGTTTCTATTAAATCACTTTAAAGAAAAGCTATTATTTATGTACCTTTCTTTCAGTGCTAAAAGTAGAATGAAAAATTGAGAAATTACTTTACAAAGTTCACTGAAACATCTACTCTCGCATTGGGTATTTAAAAGAGTATTATTATAGATATAAAAGTCAAATAAAATCTCAAAATGGTAGTTCGATTTTCTAATTTAATATTCGTTAAACCTGTCAACTTTTTCCCTTCATTTCCAAAGATTTTGCTACTTTTTCTCGGTACCAGCTATAGGTAGAATCGAAGTTTCCCATTAGCATATTCTAGCCACATATGGCTGGCAAATGTAGCAACAACAGGCCGTCAACTCGACTCGGAGCCAGACAATAGGCCTGCGGGACATGCGACAGGGCGTGTGCCCCGCACTTCCCCCGACGCTTTATACGATTTTCCGTAGGCGTAACATGTGTGGCATAAACAAAGATACAAAGATACAAAATCAACCGATATTTGTATGTGCCGAGCCGGGGAAGGCGTGAAACTGTTGATAGTCTATTGCACTTTTTCCAACGTCCCGTTCTGTTATTCTTTTTTATAGCCATGCAATAAAAATATTTACGATGCCAAAGCGCCAAATATGTAGGGAAATTGTTCGAACTAGCGGGGGGAGGACTGAGACGAGGTTAATAAAATGTTGCACTTGTAACAAGAAATTGAAGTAGCAAAGTGGTTAGCCCGGGTTGGGGGAATTTATTTCGTTTTTATTTGGGGGAGATAAAGCCGAACAGCAGATTTAAAATATAGAAATAAAAGTAAAAGAAAGGAGACTCGACTCTAAGCTTGCAAGAACTTCATATTTGAGCGAACTTTATATTTCAGCGAATTTTCCCAACTAATCTCCCCTGGTCAGGTTTGATTTCCCTCCAGGCGCATCTCCGGAAAATCAAATGAGTTGAACAACAAAAGGAATTCAAATGAGCGGAATGAAGCGGGGATGCTGGTGGTAAGTTGCAGAGGAAGTGGGAACCAATGAACTCTTGGCATGCTGCAGATGCAACTGCATTCTGCATTCTCCGGGCGGCATTCTGCACTCGGCCGTCTCGGCAGAGGCTTTCAAAATAGCCCAGCCCACACGGCTTTCCTCGTATCCGCCTGAATTTCCACCTACCTCTTACCTCCTACCTCCTGCCACCTCCCAGCACCACCCACTGCAAAGTGCAGGCGGCTGGCTGCAATCAACGCACTTGTTCCTGTTTTCTTAGCTTCTCGTGGAACCGCCGCTTGTTATTGTTGTAAACTATTTATGCATTTCGAAGTTTATTTGAAACACGAACAGCAACACAGCCCAAGAATTCCCTGCACGGCATTTCAAATGTTGTTCGAGATTCCTATTCCTATTCCAATTCCAATTCCCATTCCCATTCCCCTTCCCGGGCTGTGTGTGGATTCTTGTTCGGCTTCGACTTCAGCTGTTTGTTGATTTTATGAACTGTTTTTCTTGCTTCACTTGCTCTCAGTCGGGTGCCCTCCGGCCACATATGGTCACCTTAATTTTCCCGCCGGCAGCGGGGGCGGGGGAGCGTTTTTGTTGCATCAAATAATTTATGCCTTTCTCCCGGGCTCTTGGTTTATTTTTCCAAGCGCATTTCAACAGCCAGAGCAATCAGCGCGTGTTTTTCGGGCAGGAAACAGCACGAAGGGATGTCGGATGATGTACCACTCCAAGCCCCTGCCCGCCCCACGGCCCACTCAACGGGTGGTTCCACTGTGGTTCCACTGGTGCGTGATCCGCCCTAGGTGGATACCCACTGTTGTTTACACTGACGCCATTGCCGACGTGCCAGAAGTTGAGTTCGATTCCATTGAATTGAGTTGAACTGAAGCAGAGGTGCAAACTGATTTGGCCAAAACGGAGCTCCCTTCGGTAGCCATGAACAAATTTGGTTAGGGTTACATAGGCTACCTGTCCTTATTGTATTATTTACCTCAGTAAATTAAGGCTATAAGAAGAGAGAACCTTTTGATAAATTGCTTCAAAACCATAGACTGCGCCTGAGATCTTGGCGGCTTTCAGCCTTGACTTATACCATAGAGGGTATTATTATTGATAATTAATGATTATAACCATTCTCACTTGAGGTAATACAGAGGTTGGAGGAGCACAGATTGGAATACAGAGATTGGAGGACATACAGGGCCAGAAATTCTTCTTATAATTGCATAGCTCATCCACAAATCTGTAATGAATTTCTTTACTTCTGTTTTTTTTACTTAACTTGCTTATTCGGCTTACTTACTTCGGCTGGTAAAGCTCTCTAAAAATTCATAAATCTCGAAATATCACTGCACTGGCATTCTAATGAACTTCTAGCCAGAAAATACACACACAACACACAGCTAAATGTACACACCCGTGAGACACGGAGAATATGAAAATATCTCTGGAGAATTGATTGACTGCTCGACATGATCGACGTGATCAATGCGTTGGGGGAGTGGCCTGGCCGAAAGGGGGAAATCTGGAAAAATAGCTGCCTGGCTGCCTGGCTGCCTGCCGTCTACAATTATAATTCAATTAACCGAATAATCCCATCCTCCCCGGCGCAGTCGAGCGCCACATGCTGCTAAGGGAGACGCCTGCTGCCTGCTCGGCATATTAAATTAGTTATTTGTAGTTTCAAACAAAAGCGTTGTAAACAAAAGCTGGAAAAGACACGAAGATCGGGGAACGGATTGAGCATTATGATGATGATGTGTCATTGCAGTGTGCAGTGTAGGGCCATCTGGCCGATTCAATGTCTGTATTTATGGAAATATTCCCGTGTTTTAATTGCATACGAGAACATTTCGAAATGTCTCGCATAACAAATGAACCTCGAACGACAAAACCTGGCTAAAAGACACCACAACAAACTGCTTCGACAGTTGGCCATACACGAGACAGATGCTAACTAGACTGGCAGGACATTTTGCATTAAGGCAAGGCGAGGGAAATATGAGAGAATGATGGATAGGCGAAGGCGAAGGAGAACTGGGGAACTTGGCAACTCAACTGCCGGCTAAAGCAGAAAGAAGTCAACAGCTCGTTAACGTTAAAGTGGCAAGATATGCCCCAAGATTCAGCCCGCTCTCTCAGCCAGTCTCCCTGCCACATTCTCATATTCTCAGATTCTCCGTTCAAAAGGGTAAGCCAACAATGGGGCAACAAGTCGCGTCTGAAGATGCATCGCCCACGGCATCCAAAACGAGAAAACCAGGCTCAGGCCAAAACTTGGCTCCTACAGAGAGGAAAATAACCAATAACCTGGGCACGGCTCTAGTTTTATAATATAAATAAATACATTTAAAGCACTACAGCATATTTAAGGTAAGATTAATCAAAAATTATAATGACTGGCTCTTTCTTTTCTGAAATAATGTCCTCTTTACTTAACTTGCTTATAAGCTGGCATTTTACAAATATTCGCATTTAGTAATTGAGGTACAGAACTAATGATATCCCTTATTTTCCTCTGTGTACCCAGAGATGGCTCGTTTTGAAGAGCAAAATTGGCGTTGAAAAGTAACTGCCGACAACCGCAGACGAAGACGAGCTTGATGATGCTGAATGCTCGTTGCGGACTACCAGGAGGTTCCTGCTCCTTGAGCCCTTTGCTCCTTGGTCAATTGCACTGGCTGCCATCCTGTGATGGCTCGCAGAGGCATTTTTCTCTCCATTGTGCGGCAAACTAAGCGCAATGAAGTAGCCAAGGGGCAAAGTGTTTGGCGAGGAAAGGTCAAGTTCTAGCCTCTTATTTATATTTACGTCTAGCTAGGAAGGAGAGTCATTAAATTCTAAATCGAAGTTTAACTAGAGATTTAAATATTCTATGAAAATTTAAAATGAACTGTAAACATTAAATAGATTAACCTATTAAGGAAGGAGAGTCCTTAAATTCCAAATCGAAGTGCAACTAACGATTTAAATATTCAATGAAAATTTAAAATGAACTGGAAACTTTAATTAGATTAAGGTATTCAAGGGGAAAAGCCTAGGGAATTTAGCATATCGATATCATATATTGACACTTAACTAAAAGATCTCTCCACTTACCATTTTTTCCATTCCGTTGGTTTAGAGGCTTTCGGGCTGATTTCCTGTTTCATACAACTCCACTAATCTGTAATGAGATGCAGAAAGAGGTACGAAAAGACTGATAAGTTATCTGATAAGTGACGATTTTAGATGCAGCCATAAAGGCCAAAACCAAGCCAAGACCATAAAGCAAAATCCCCACTGGAGATTTCGGGCATCTCCCCAAATCTCGTTTATCGCAAAAGGGGTCGTAAAAAATGTTTATAAATCTTGTATAATTAGAAAATATTAAAAGCCAAATAACTTAATTATGCAATGAGCATAAAACTGGATTTATGCCCGATGGCGAAAGGGGAAATTTGGCTGGAAAAAATGGGGACTTGGCGACGTAATTTACAGTCTGTCCGGGAGCCCAGAGAGTGGCCACAATTTGCGGCCTGAGTTATGTGCCTTGGGTCCGGGCAAATATGTTAATATTTGGCCAGTAAATTTGTGGGCGGCCAAAGAACAATTGCAGTTGTCTCTGCGGCAGCACTTCAAAGAGGGGGGGCAGGGGCCGAAAGAAAAACAGAGGCCAGCTCCCCGAAAAGCAAACAGGAAAGGGGGAAAAGTGAGGCGGAAAATGGAAAATGGGAAATGGCCGGGCCCGGGGACTTGTATCCCTGGGCCTAGCCGAAAGTGGACTACTTTAATCACGCCACGGGATTAAGGGGCCAGACACTCGCCGGATGATGGAGAAGTTGCGTGTATGCCACTGGAGGCAAAGGCAAAGAAGCGGCAACTCGCTTACAATTTAATTAACTTTACCCCTCCCCCTCTACCTCTCCCTGCCCCTCACGTTTTTTGTATTTCCTATTAAAGAACGCGCCTTGTTGTTGTTTGCCTTAACGGCACTCTTTGTACATATATATATGTGTATATATAATGCAAGTTTAATCAGCCAGCGACAAATAAAAGGCCGCAGAAGAGGTTGCCCCCGTATCCGTATCTGCGGCTGTCGCTGGCTTGTATCTGTTTCTGTAGCTCTTTCTGTATCTGTATCTGGCGTGGGTGTGCGCCGCAAAAGATTTGCCTAACCAAAGAAACGCAGATAAGTCTGAGGAGCCACAATGCAGTGTTCTATTCTGGCGGCCCACACTTTGCCGCCTTTGATTCGCGCCATATATGTGTGTACACACATCCCTCGCCCCGCAATTTGCCAGGTGTAATCTCTGCTGTAACAAATTGCAGATAAAGTTAAGCAAACGACAAGAAAATGACAATTTTTTAATTATGAACGTCGGCTGCTGCCTGCTTTTGCCTTCTTTTCTTGGGTTTTCCTAATTGAGATAGAACAGGAGATTATGGCGAAATGTGTGGCGAAGATGGGATGTTTCTCCGTAATTGAATTCTTGGCATTGCTATTTCCAGGTGGGGAATTTCCCAATATAGGGAGAGGGTTGCGACTCAAACGAGAAGCCTAAGAAGTACTTTGACTTAATGTTCTTAACTGACGAGCACTACAGGACAACCTATTAATTAGGCTTCTTAATATAAGAGATACAGATGATCTAGTTTACGTACTTAAATTTGATTAAAATTCTTCTTAATAAAAGAAATATAGATGATCGAGTTTTCATTCTGAAATTTTATTAAAGTTTCTTTCCTTGTCTTTGCAAACATGATACATTTAGGGATCGGGATCAAAACAATATTTACTTTTAGCTTTAAATGCTTAGAAATGCAAATAAATCAAAATCAAACAGCAAGTTCTCTTGAGATTATTATGTGCTATATATCTTTGATCCCAAACCCTCAATTTATCATGTTTTCTGCCTAACAAAAATGGTATGACATCTCTTCTCCATTCGAATTTCTTTGTAAAGCCAACTTGCCAGTATAAATCTTTGTTTTCAGAAATCTGGGAAATTAAACTTTATGCAATTAAAGAGCTTGAAAAAAACCAATTCCGAGAAAACTCCGATTTGAATGTGCCTTCGAAGTTATAAATCTGCGACACACAAATACATTTCCATAAAAATCTAAGAAATTCAAACAACAAAAAAGAACAACCTGCTGAATCCAGTTTGAGAATCTTCAGAGTTTCAAGACTCGTTTGATTCGCTTTTCTGTCTCTGACTAATTAACTGGGAAAGATTCGGAGTGGAGGAATTGGAATTTGTAGGCCAATTAATTAAGCGCATAATTTATGGCAAACTATGCCCCCTGCCTCGCTCTTTCTTTCCCCTCAACGAATGTCAACTTGACGATCAATAAAAATAAAACAGGCAGCGGGGAATGGAAGCATGGGAGGGGCGAAACGTATCAGTTTCCAAAATGTTTAATTTATGACATTGCAAAAAAGCTGAAAGCAAATTTATGAGCGAGCATTTAAATGCCCAACACGACGAGCGACGACAATGAATATGTATTGTGCGGAGTATCGTTCTTTTCAAAATTGAAATTCCAATGAATCTCAAGGAGCAGAACCCCCTTCTCGCTTCCTGAATCCCTCCGCTCGGCTCGCCGAGAAAACAAATATCGCCATCGTCATGGCTGTGTGCAGGAAACAACAGTCAGTCGCAGGCGCAGACCTTAAACAAACAGAAATTAATTATGTTTCGATGCGAGAGCCCAAAAAGATACAGCTACACGGAGAGAAAAGTGATCAGGAAAGCTGAGTCCTTGATTCAATGTTTTGGTATTTTTTCCATATTTAATTGTGACATAATAATCTTTTTGGTAATGTACAAATTAAACATCAATTATAGATCTTATGATCCTTCTTCTTCTGTCTTCTTTTTTAATGAATATAACTACTTTTTATATACATAGAAAGGATATATAAAATATCATAATTGTAGTGCGATTTCAATTAGAAACTAACAACGTATGTGCTTTTGTTTAAGGACTTTTCTATTGAATTTTCAGCTAATTTCAGTTAATTAATTAATAAGGAATAGTATTTAAGTCCCAGGTTAGACTTTCCTTTTAAATTTCTTTGTTTTCACTGCACATTCAAGAGAGAGAGAGAGGTGTAGCAAAAGGAAGATACAAAGATACAAGAGAACCTGATGCTGGCTGCTGGCTGAAAATAAAATTATTTTGTTCAGAGTTCTGTTTATAAGAAAAATATGTTTTTGTTTGTTTTAACGCGAGCCGAGCGCTTCCTTTTCACTTGGAGAGAGAGAGAGAGAGAGAGCTGGAGATGGCAAGAGGGACGGGAACATGTGCGTAGATGCATCCCAGAGATGCGTATCTGTTGGGTACATGCAACAGCAACATTTTCTATTTTTGGTACTATTTCAATTAATTTGCTGCCTCCGAACAAAGTTGCATCTGCGAGGGGCAAGGCGGAGTATTTATGACTAATATTGCATGCCCGATTGCCGTCGAGCAGTCGAGATTTTAGCCTGACTTTTAATTAGCTCGACATTTATTTCGTGCCGTTCGGACCGTCGTCTGTCTGCGGTTTTTTAGGGTTAACAGCGCGTAGATTGATATCTTCAAGTTCATTAGAGTTGCAAGTTGCTTTAATTGGAAATATGCACAGCGGCCCGAAGAAGTCGTCGTGCAACACTTGGGTGAGAATTAATGATGCCTGCCCATCTCGTCCCATTCCACTCCGTCCCTCCGCGGATCCCGATCTGAATTCTGTTTAAACTTGGGCATTTTTATACACTCAGCTCAACTGGGTCTGCTCTTTTCTTATTTCTTTCTTTCTTTCTTTTCCGCGGTTTCTCTGCCCCTTTACTTTGCATCCTCCTCGACGGACTCTGTTTATCTTTGGCTTTTGTTAACTGATTTCAAGGGAAGCTCCAGAAGCGGCCGCCCTCCTACAGGGTCGTTTTAATTAACTGCTTTCTATATAAGGCATATTAAATAAGTTTCATTCGGCTTGTTTTTGTCCAACTGTGCTGGAGGATGGGAGATGGATCCAAAGGACGTGCTAGGGGTTAGTTTCTAAGAAGGCCGGCAAATCGCAAATCTAAGGAATTTGGTTAGCTGTTTAATTAACTTGTAGTTAAATTTGATTGAACAATTTTCCATACGATTTGTGTTAAAGTTACCATATATAAATACCTTTAAAAAGGAATTGATTTATGTGTTTCTCACTTTAATAACAATACACTAGCAACTAAAACATATACCTATTGTATAACAATGGGAAACATATATTAACTATGCAAGTAGAGTGTATAAAAATATTATAAATTATAACCAATCAAGTTATTCCTTCGTCCTCTTCAACTACCGATTTTAATGACTCTTAAATTTCCATTTAAATTGTTTACTTGTTTTAAAACTTCTCCTAGTATGTCATAAATCTCAGGAATTTGGTTAGCTGCCTTAATTAACTGGTAGTTAAATTCTATTGAAAATTGAATTGAATTGTTTTACATTTTTGTTAAGGTTATCGTATATAAAATTCTTTAAAAAAGATCTATTTTATGTGTTTCTCATTTTATTAAACAACTCAAGCAACTAAAACATATAGCCATGTTATAAGAATGGAAAACATGTATTATTTATGCAAGTAGAGTATATAAAAATATTATAAATTATAACCAATCAAGTTATTCCTCCAATTAATCCTTCGTCGTATTTAACTACCTATGTTTATAAAGCTTAAATTTCCATTTAAATTGTTTACTTGTTTTAAAACTTCTCCCAGTATATTATAAATCTCAGAAATTTGGTTAGCTGCCTTAACTTGTAATTAAATTCTATTGAAAATTGTTGAATTACATTTATGTTAAGGTTATCGTATATACAATTCTTTAAAAAAGAATTGTTTAATGTGTTTCTCATTTTATTAAGCAACTCACTAGCAAATAAAACGTGTACCCATGTTATAACAACGGGTAACATATACTATCTTTGCGACTAGAGTGTATAAACATATTATAATAAATAAATATCTTCTTAGATAACCCAATCAAGTCATTCCTTCGTCTCCTTTTAACCTCCGATTTTAATGACGCTTAAATTTCCATTTAAATCGTTCACTTGTTTTGAGAACTCTCCCATTTTTCTCGGAACACCCACACTCCGCCCGCATGTCTGGTTCATTTGAATAGGAATTTTTATTTTAGAACCGTGTTTGTGAACTATTTGTTCCTTGGCCGAGAACATTGAAGTCTTGGGGCTGGGAACTGGCGTCTGCCGACTGGCGACTGGTCGCACAACAAACAAAATTAACACCTAGTCGCTACGTTTCCAGCTAAAACCCACACACATGGCGGAGGGAATATCCCCCCGCATCCCGTCGTAAGTCAGGGCTCTAACAAGGTGTCGTCTTGCTAAATGAATTAGACTCGGAGCGAACGAAAAAAGCCATAAATATGTGTTCTGTATCGTGTGTTCTCCCACATGTGCGACTTCGCCATTAGATTTATAACCGACACTTTTAGTTTTGTTCGGATAAAATGCAAATTGCTTCAACCAGGCTTATGATCAATATTTACATGGGCAATTAGCATACTAAACGTATTTCCCCCGAGAAGAATGTTCTTGGAGAACATGTTTTTATCGCTCTTCTAGCTGGTTCTGTTTGCTTCTAAGCCGAAATAAATTCCAGTTAAAATTGCTCAATGTACAGTGGTGTCGATTTTGATTGTGATTCGGTGGTCGGTGCTAACCTCCACGTTAAAGTTGGAAGCCTAGGTAGGAAGGTGTATCTGTATCTGTATCTGTGTGGCTGTCTCTACTGTATTAGTGCGTATCTGTGTGTGAGCGTGCAGTCTGCCTTGTGTTCTTCTATTACCGTAATTTTCTACTTGATTTCTGACGCTCATAAATCATCATCAGTTCTCCCTCAGATAGCGTCGTCGTCGTCGTCGTTGCCTTTGTCATTTCTCATGGTTATTGTTGTTAGAGGTAGTCGTCGATTTTAGAGTGTGTGGCTGTAGTTTCTGTTGATTTTTATGGAATTTATCTCTCCAACAACACGGCAAAGCACATTTAGCGACACAGTTAGCAGCCGCGAGGCGACGCGCCGCGCCGCCAGAAACCCAAGCAACAAGTTTCGACTTTTTGTTTGATGTATCTGCCAGATACGAGAGGTGAAAAATTGATAGCTTGCTCGCCTGTCTAACCAAACTATGCATAATAAATGCTTTTTGTAAACAATCGACCAAAAATGCAAACAAAAAGGAAACGAGAAACAATAAATTTATTGAAAAATTATAAAAGATAAATCGGTCTGGAGTCGGGAGGTCTTTTTTCTCGCTATAGCTGTTAGCTGCGGTGCCTTCGCAGTTGGCAAACCTTTGAAATATGCAAAGATAAACAAATAAATAAGTAAACTGCCATTAAAAGGCAATTTCTGGCTTGACTGTTGGCCAAAGACAAATAGTTAGGAGGCATGCTAAAATAATATTAAAAGTGAGGGATCTAAAGCGCCGAACGCTGCTCTTTCTGTGATTTTTTGGTGATTTTTCATTTAAAAACAAATAATCGTTTTTCGGTTGGAGAGGCGTTTGTGTTGGCTAATTGCCGGGCCAATTCCAACGAGCCATGTGTGTGCCCCACGGGTCCAGCTCATAAATAATCAAAACCTAATAGCCGGCAAACAAAATATTCAAAACAAACACACCGAAAACCTGGCTCCAAAGAAAGCGGCCAAGAAACTAACCGAACAAAAGAGAAAGAAAAAATTATGATCCATGGCAATCATGTCAAATTGATTTCGGCTTTCCTCCGCTAACCACAAGGGGGGGAAGCGGGGAAAGAGAGAGCCCGGAGCCTAATAATATGACTGAATGGGGAAAACTGAAGGAGCTGCAAAATAAATCAAACAAAACGAGCCAAGCCAAAGTATAAGAGCACACTGGAAAACATATATTAAACTAACAATGAAAATGTTCCATATTTTTAGGGAGTTTTTTCTAATTTCGCTCTAATTCTCAATATAAGATCCTTAAAAACTTTTCAAATTTAATAACTATGTCAAGGAAAAAGAGTGATTTTAGGTATTAAATGTTTAAAACTTATTAAACTGTTTGAAAACTGCATTTATAAATTATATATTACATCTACTATATATATTTACATATAAACGAGCCACACCAAAGTATAAGAGCACACTGGAAAACATATATTAAACTATTAAGAAGATATCCATATTTCTAAGGAGTTTTTTGTAATTTCGGTCTTCTTTTCAATAGAAAATATTCAAAAACATATAGAATTTAATAATTATGACAAGGAAAAATTGTGATTTTAAGTTTTAAATCATTTTAAACATATTAAACTGACCAGAAATTGCATTTATAAATTAGATATAACATCAACTATATATATTTACATATAAACAAACCAAACCAAAGCATAAGAGCACACTGGAATACATATATTAAACTAACAATGGAAATGTTCCATATTTCTAGAGAGTTTTTTCTAACTTCTATCAAACTTTCAATATAAAATAATTAAAAACTTATAGAATTTTATAAGTATAACAAGGAAAAAGAGTAATTTTAAGCATTAAATCATTTAAACATACTAAATTGATCGGAAATTGCATTTATAAATTAAATATTACATCAACTATATATATTTACATATAAACGAGTCAAACCCTTTGGTTTAAGATCACACTGGAAAACAGATATTAAACTATCAAGAACATTTCCATATTTATAAGGAGTTTTGTGAATTATTTACAATATAAAATTTTTAAAAACCTATAGAATTCAATAAATATGTCAAGTAAAAAGAGTGATTTGAAGCATTAAATCATTTAAACATATTAAACCGATCGGAAATGGCATTTATAAATTAAATATTACATCAACTATATATGTTTACAAATTTTTAGAGGTTCATTTACAAATTGAAACCGAAATTTCTTTCGGTGCAGTATGACAGAGAAGAAGGCCAAGCATTCTGGCCCGCAGTTTGATGAATTGCAGCACGGGGCTCGAGTTGACTTGGCCAGTTTGATGGACGACTCGAGACCTGCTTTCGGACCGCTCCACTCCGCTCCGAACCACGACAAGTCCCGTCCTCAACCCTGCCTCGAAAATTAATCAATATGTTGTTGTTATTTAAACAAGCAATGTGCGAGGAACCCGGAGTGCAGCCGAGAGGGAAACGTTTTTATAATTACGAGGGTCGTTGCTCAGGTTGTCCGTAAATTATCGGTTGCCCATTGGAGGAGTTGCCCGGACCTCAACATGATTAGACTCGGCCAGACGATACCCGCAATGAGACAATTGTGGGTTTTATAATTATAACAAGATGGGTAAATGATCACGGGAGCACATAATGCCACTGCCCGCGGACTAATTACAATCGGAGGTGGAACAGACAAAAGGTGGAACTGACAGCCACATGGGCCATATGTGATGACATTTGCTGACTTTCTGATTATTGGCTTTCTACCCATAAGTTTTATACTATTTTAGTATCTAAACCTAAGCAGCTATATGTCCAAAACTAAGTTTTTGTTGCTGTGCAGTCAAAATAAATCCCAAAGCCTTTCAAAAAAGTCTCGCTGCGGACTTCCCACTGGTTTTTTGCGAACCTCCTGAAGCATCAGATTTTAGTATGCACATTAGCGCCTAAGTTGACAGCTCCATCATGGCTGATCAGAAGAAACGGCTATGAAAACGGTTAACAGGATGCGAGACTGACAAACCCGCCGCGAGTGACAAGTCAACTGACATCTCCCAGCTGAATTGAGTGAGTGAGTGACTGACTGACTCACTGGCAGAGTGTCAGTGCGCTTGTCAATAAATTTTCGCAGCAGCCAATTGCTTAAAAAACGAGATAATCCGCTCGCTCGCCATCACAATTAAGCTGGAGGAGAGACCCCCGAAAAGCCATAAAAAAATTCTGCAAGGCAGCAAGAAAATCAAGCGACTTTGACAAGTGGAAGAAGTCAATGAGAAATTTATAGCCGAGCCCAATGGAGGGGACAAAAAGCGGAGAGCAGCCAAAACCAAACAAAACATAATTTATGGCCGCCTTTCGGGATTCTCGGGGCGGCGGGAACAGCGGGAGCAGGTAGTCAGGAACGTTTGTAAAATGATCACCTGTTCGGAAGACAGGGAGAGGAGCGCCGAGCGACGGGAAGACGGAGAACCAGACATGCCGGAGAGCTACGGGAGGTCACTGTGCACAGTGGTCCCAGGATACGCAAGAATCGAGTAAGGAGTTACTGAAATTCTAACCAGCTGATCGAAATAAACTCAAAGCTAAACTGTAGTTAAATAAATAAATAAATGAGACGCCTACAAGACTTCCACATTAAAAAATAATATTAAATTATATTGAGTCACATGTAATTTAATTTATTTTATTATTTATTCCTTTGTTATAGAGTAACTGAATTACATTGATATAAATAGAAACTAAATAGAATTATACCGAGGCACAAATAATTTAATTTAATACTGAACTGTTTACTCTTATTTATTTATCGAAACGGTTTTCTTTGTTCTAAAGCACCTGAATTACTTTGATATAAATAGAAACCTAAGAAAATTATTGTTTATTTGAAATTGAAAACCTGGACTTTGCAGGATTTCCGTCTGGCTTGGTGGCACTGTACCGCAGGCAACAGGCCACACTCTGGAACTGCAACCAGCAGAGCCGCGCCAACAGCAAAGCCTGGCACTGGAGTGTCGCCCCAGCAGGCGGCCGAAAGTCGTTTGCTGTGTGACAAAGCGCAATTTTTCGAATTTTCGAATTGCGAAAGTGCGGGCCAGGCCCGGAGGAGAGCCGGCCACTGAGAACGCCGCATGGTGTCCCTATGCCAGAGACGCATATGTAAATTGATATTTTTGCCGGATCTGGCGGACTCTTTGTCGAGGGTCTAACCTTGGCAGCGTCTGCTGTTAACTGAAAATTTAATGAAATCATTTCTCGTCTCAACGATCCGAGTCCGAGTCCTTCGCCTGATGCGAAAAGCCAATGGCTGGGCAATAAAAGTGAAATAAAATATTTAACGACCCATTGGAAACCTGTAGACGAAGGTGTCGCGTTACGCATAATTTATGGCCGCAAGGAAACATAATTTTCCACACAGAGACACATGTATGTGTAAAAAAAAGAAAGAAAAACTATCTGGGGGGATCTCGAATCTCGAACACGATGCGATCGACATGCAATGGCTTATCTTGATGGGAGATTAAGCCGAGAGACGGGGCCAACCTCCGAGCTGTTCCAGGTAGAGCCAGCCAGCACCTGCAATCTCCGCTCTCGCTCTGTCTATCTATCCGACTCTCCCCCACTTAATTTTCTTTCTACTGATTTTCCAACTCTATCGATAGCATGGCTGTATTTCTGGTAGTCGCTGCCTCGGCAGCCAAAACTTTGACAACAAATAATGAAATAATGTAGACACACACACGCACTCCCAGCCCCACTTTTCCCCTCCGGGAGATAAGATTCCAGTCCGTGGCTCTCCATTCAGTCGACGGCAATATTGATTCGAACGAAATAAACGAAAATTGTCGAAAAAAAAGAACTCAACTGCCGCAATTTTTGTTGTTGAGTAAACAAAAGCGCGCCGCACAGAAACTGAATAGAGATAAGGTGCCGAGCTAAACGAATAAACGGTAAAAATAACGACGTGTAACTGTTGTTGGGGTTAAATATTCAATGAGTTTTTCCCCTTCGGATTTGTAGTATTCTGAATGGGATCAGCCCAAAAGTTCCCACCAAGATTTACGGATCAATAATCTATTTTAGATCGGTAAAAAGTATAGCTTAAGACTTTATAACTATCCAAAACTATGCCATGAAATACATTAATATTAAGTCCCATTTGATTAGAATATCATAGCCTTCTGATGTTTAATTAAATAATTATAGGATTATAGTATTTAAACTACCGACTTTTTGGAAAGTAACTAGAGTATATTCAATTAAATAGTATTGAGCAAACCGGTTGATAAATACTTCAGTTTTCTGTTACTTTTAGCTGCATTAAATATATTTATTTGGGATCAGTCGATCGATAAGTTCCCACAAAGATCATAGCAGCTTAAAACCTATTCCATTAACTTGGGGTAGAGTAATTCCCTCAAAGTAATTCCAATATGGTTGGAGGATTGGTTCTCCCCTCCACCTATATGTATATATAACCCCATTGACTGACATATCCCATTATGTGGATCTCCCGCAACTGATCCTCTGACTCGCAGTGTAATGGAAGTCCGGGATCCCCACATATCGTGTTTGGGGTTTATGATATTTACCTCGGAGAGATGGTCCAACTTTCCGCTGTTAATCCAAAAAAGTCTTTGGTGGTAATTAAAAACCGGCGTGCGTCTGTCAAAGTTAATCCAATTTCACGTCTGCTTACATCAAACACTCACACAGACAGGGGCGACACCTGGAGAGGTGCAGGCACACACGAGCAGGGAGCGAGTATCTGACGGATACACAGATACCCACGAACTTTTCGCCGCTGCAAGTGATTTTTACTTTATTTTGGGACAGATTTTTAATTAAAATTTCATGTAGCGCCAAATGCTGTCGCTATCTCAGGTGTTGGGGTGTCGTTGGTTGGATGTTTTCTGTACAATCCTATTTGAGGCTTATTCCAATCCAATTTCGGTTGCCGCCTGTCGATCACAGATCGCAATAGCAACAATAACAACTCGTTTTGTATTTCTTTAGCAATTTTTAACACACATTCTCACATGGCACGGCCACAATTTGTATTTTCATAACTCGTTTCTGTCGCTTTTTCGAGGACGCCACTTGGTGGCTGCTTTGTGGAACTTCTTTATTAACGACTATTGTTATTGCTCACAATAAGTGCACAAGGAAAAGCTATTTATATGTACCATTTTGTTATTTATTCATTGATTAATTGGCGTTTGAAAGGTGTAATTAGGCGGCGCGATTCTGTATTTCTCGGTGATTCGAGCGACAAAACATCCGTCCGCTGAACCGAACGCTCCGATCGTCGAAAGAGAACTGGAAGGCAGAGTAAGAGCTGCTCGCCGCTATCGCAGAGAATTGTGGGGGAGAGTGCCGAGCCGAGAGCTGAGAGAGGGTGAATAAGTGAGAGAGAGAGTGGGAGAGCGGCAGTAGTATACGTTAAATGCAGCTAAATAAATGTTTTGTTTACGGTCGGGGTTTCTTTGCTGTTTGCTTTGCCCCGCATTTCGTTACTTTTTGCATAAGCTAAATAAATACGGGAAGAAGTTTTCATTTTATTGGCTGCATTTGTTTTCCCTTGGCAATTCTAAGGCGGTTTTAATGGCCCCATTATCTTCGATGTAAATCGGCTTTACGACAGGGATTTCCTGTTGCGCTAGATTTGAATGTATATTTGCAAGGCTCTTTTACTTATTTAAATATTTGCTGTAATTTTCCATTGTATAGCATCATAAAAATTTCCATATTTTCCCTAGCTTTTTTTTAAGACAAAATTACTAAATTTGCTGTTTTCGGAAATTTATATTATAAATCTATTTTATTCTAGTCATTATTATATCTTATTTTTTAAGCCCAAGTAAAAAAATACTGCGTTTTTGACTAGATGTTATTTATATATTTGTTAAGCTAGTTTTAGATCGTTTAATAGGCCAACTTTAAGTCCTTACTCTGCTTATTAAATATATTTATTATAACCGAGACATTAAATTATGGAAGCTGGACCTAGACTTGGGTTAATTTGGTTAGGTGATCTTTGGAAGCTTAATCATTTATTCTTCTTTTTTTAGCCCAGTGTTCTTTACCCAACCCTTGAATAAAACTTCCCTCGCTCTCTCTCCCTTTGGGTGACAAATCTCTGACTAGATTGACAGCTACCGTTTCCCCCTCCACTTGCACTCCCATTCCCACTCCATCCCTCCCAGCCGTACCCGGTTCCTGATTTTTGTTCCTCTTCAAGCTGCACATGTGCTGCGTTTCGCATGCCAAACTACCACCCCCTCCCAACCTACCACCGCCCTCTCTTCAGACCATTTTTCAGAGGCATCTGTTGTTGTCTGGCATATTTTCAGGTTTTCCATTCACTCTCTCTTTCACCGTCCACCGCTCCCAGATTTTTCCAGTGCACTCTGCTGAAATTTCTGCAAGTTCTTCCAACTTTCTTCGGTGGTGGTGGTTAAGTACAGGGTGCCTCCTGCCCTCCTCCCGTTCTCTAGCACTCTCTCTTCTGCAATCACGGGAACTACATAAGTGAGACAGGCTTTAATTGCAATTCCTTCCTGTTTATATGCTCACCTCGCTAATGAGCGCACGTTCCAATCGCACGCTCTTTTCGGGACTCACTCTCTTTGTCGCTCTCGCAATTTAACTCTCTCTCAACCGGTTTTCTGGTTTTTATCTGCTAAGGGTCTTGTTAAAAGTAATTCGTAACACGTTGTTACCAGATAACGCTGCCAGTCCACGAGCTCTGTCTCTCTGGCTCTCTCCCTGCCTTCCTCCCTCCACACCTCTTCTTAACCCTCTTCATCCGACTCTTCCGCCTATTCTTCGGCCACGTTGTTGTTTCTTTTGCCTTGTTAGCGTCACCGGTTGGCTTGCTAAAAGAGCGATAAAAAGGTAAAACACAAAAAAAACTTCCAGATCCCAGGCGGGTTTATGAGAGCGAAAGAGAGATGGAGAAGGGGGACACAGAAGAGAGGAACACATAAGATCGCCTGCAATCCAGGCTCACGTTTTGACTTTTGGCTTTGACTTTGCTTTTATTGTTGGTGTGCTGCTTTTCTTCTGCGGTTCAATACACCCCGTTCTTTTAGCTGCAGGGTGCCCCTCGAAGATTTCTCCATCCTCTCTTTCTGCCTCCTCCCCCTCTCATTCCTCGCCCGCTTTTGCTCCTGGCGAGCCGGTTCTCGGCTCTCCAGACCACATGTGGTGCACTGTGCTGCAAGTATGAGTGATTTTGCCTAGTTAGTTAGGAGGAGCTCCCAGGTATGCCAAAGCAACATAAAAGTAAACAAGAGAGGGTGACAAGCTCTACTGGCCGAATCTCAAATTCCCTTACAGATGATGTATAATAAATTTATCAAAATTTATAGAATTATATTTAACAAATCGAGACACAGCATTTAAGTCTGGTTAAAGTTTTTAGTTTATTAAAAAAAAAAAAATATAAATAAAAAAATAGAAAAGCCTGTTAAAAGAATGAAGGTTCAAGCGTTTTGATTATAACGAAAAACTAAATTAAACGAGACTTAATGACATAATCAGAAAAAAAAAATTTTCTTGTCAACGATCCAGTTGGGAATTATAACCAATGCAAACCAATATGCTTTAGCGCCTATAACATTTATATTTTATTCCCATTACAATTAGAGAAAATCGACATCCTTATATTCACATATAGCATTACAAGAAAATAAAGAAATATATATTCAATAAATAAAGATATTGTTAATATTTTTACTAAATGTGTTAAAGATTTGTTACCGCTCTAGTTTCATAGTTAAAAGTATACAAATTAAGTGCAAGACTACTTGTAAATATATAATTTTTAATACCTTCTGGTAGAGTATCCAAAAATAAAGCCTGCCCAGAAGGTGCAGAAAAATCTCATGTTTATATGCATTTCCAGGGGCAGCGGAGGAGGAGCACTGAAGTCAGATCTGCCGTCCAACAACAACTACAGCAAAAGCAACAACGGGCGCATCGTGCACTTGGGCCGCTAATGAACTTACAATGCATGCTTGTTCGGATCCAAAAGAAGAGGAAAATGCAGGATCGGCGGATGGGGAATCTATAAGCGGAGGCAGGGGCAGGCGGAGGGCACCCCCACACACCACACACAGATGTAGAAAGACCCGATTAGAGTTATTTGCAAACTGTGAAACATGGACTCGACTCGGACCGAGATTCAGACCCAACTCCAGTTGCTGCCTGGAGTTGCAACCCGATGATTGACCCACGGAGGAGTCTCGCCCGTTCGTGCCTCAATCAGTTAGTCCGCTGGGCAGGGCTCAAATGGTGTGCACTCGGCAAACATTTGGCAACCAAATAATAATAATATTTATTTAACACATATAATGTGCAGTTTTATTTATAGTATATTATTTAACGAGCCAAATTAAGAAAACTATATAGAGAATGTTAAACTCTACCATCTAAATATATCCCAAAAGTAAATATGGATTTCACTATTTATTTTATAGATATTATTTCTATTAATGATACAAAAATAAATGTCAAACAAATAAAGCATTATATCAGAGAATTCTTTAATAAAGTAAATAGTTTAAAGTTCTTTACCACGATTATTAAAGTCGCTTAGTTTAAAGCCAACATCTAATATTTAAATTCTCTGCAGATTATCAGCATAAATCTGCAGCTTTCGGACAGTGCATGGGCCACATCGCTCTACCGCTGTCATGATCATGATCAGTAAAACTAACAAGAGGTGTTGCCTCTGTCGTTGTTGCCTCGCTGGCCATGTACCCGTATCTGGCCGGCATCGGTTCGTCATCGTGATTTTCCTGGGTGGTACCAGGTCCCGCTCGTCCCCTCTTCCCTTTGGCCAGACCCCTTCCACCAGCATTTTAGCCGTGGCATGCCTTTTGTTTGTACTTTGTCGATCGATCGTCTGCGCTTTTGTTTGTTTCTCAGGGGGAATTCGCCTTAACTTTGGCTTTAACTAGACAACCAGTGGCGTTGTTGCCTGGCAGGCTGGACTGCACCCGGCGCTCTGTCAATGGGCATTAAAGACATCCCATAACAGCTCACTTCCCTGGAATCGAGTAGCTCACAGCATTCGCGAGGAATCGCTATCCGAGATGGGTATTTGGGCTTAGACTGGGTTAAGTCATGATGCCCACAGACTGACAAATCAATTTGGTGCCAAGGACTCAAAGAGTTAACTGCAATATCAGAAACCGCCGTCTTACAAATGGGATTGGTCAAGTTGAAGCTCATAAAACTTGGGGATCAATTGAGAGATCATTAATCTTACTGAGTAAGAAGAACTGGAACCAATACGTCGAGCTATGTATGTACTATTAAAGATTACTTGGGATTGGCTCTAAAGGTTAAATTGCATCGATAAATTTAACCCATAGGCTCTTGAACTACTCTCGTATGAGTAGAGGTAAAAGCTCACAGAGAACACAATTCCTAATTAAAATCAAATTTCTATTTATATAACCTATGTTCTATTAACGATGTACTATTAAAGATCTCTTGGGATTGGCTCTAAAGGTTAAATTGCATCGATAAATTTAACCCATAGGCTCTTGAACTACTCTCGTATGAGTAGAGGTTAAAGCTCACAGAGAACACAATTCCTAATTAAAATCAAAGTTCTATTTATATAACCTATGTACTATTAACGATGTACTATTAAAGATCTCTTGGGATTGGCTTTAAAGGTTAAATTGCATCGATAAACACTTTTAACCCATAGGCTCTTGGAACTACACTCGTAATAGTATAGGTTTAAGCTCACAGAGCTCACAATTTCTAATTAAAATTAAATTTATATTTATATTAACTATGTACTATTAAAGATGTACTACTAAAGATCTTTTGGGATTGGCTCTAAAGGTTAAATTGCATCGATATACACATATAACCCAAAGACTCGTGGAACCACACTCTTATAAGTAGAGGTTCAAGCTCACAGCGACCAATTCCTAATTAAAATGAAAGTTATAATTTTATTAACTATGTAGTATTAAAGATGTACTATTAAAGATCTCTGAGATTGGCTCTAAAGGTTAAATTGCATCGATATATAAATTTAACCCATAGACTCTTGGAACCACACTCGTATAAGTAGAGGTTCTAGCTCACAGAGTTCACAACTCCTAATTAAAATTAAAGTTATATTTATATTAACTATGTACTATTAAAGATCTCTTGGGTTAAAGTAAATCTAAAGGTTAAATTGCATCGATATACCCATAGGCTCTTGGAACTACATTCGTATGAGTATAGGTTCAAGCTCACAGAGCTCACAATTCCTAATAATTCTATTTATACTCAGTCCTGGGTCATCTAAGACTTAATCAAGTAAACAATTTAATTAACACCGTTAATCTCTCATTAGCAGCCCTATCTGCCAGCTATAGTGCACAAGTATGGTACTTTACAGCCAATATCAATGTCATCGATCGGAAATGAGCTCAGTCCTCGGGGCCAAGCATTCCACAGAGAGATATAGAAGTATTCAGACGGCTGGACGGACGTTTAATGCGCCACTACAAATCTCATTTTCCATAAATAAGCACGATTTATGACAGGACGGTGACGGCGGGGCATCGAAATAAATATTATTACATATTATTATCATTATCGCAAGCGAACGAAAAGCTGATGTGAAAAAGAAGAAAACAATTGTCAATCACACGAAATTATCAGTGTTATTAAGGAGGAGAGGTGCCAGCGCGTTTGGCACGCAATGCAAACATAAGCCAACTGCAGTCGGATCATAATAAAGCCTTAAAGAAAATTAAGATATAACAATCCGGGCCGAATTCCACATGGGAATGAGAAGGGCAGACGGAAACGAACAAATAATTCACACCGTTCTGAAGCAAATTATGGCATAGTATACCATTCTGTATACCATTCCTCCGATAACCGCACGTCACACCGAAGATAACCCGTATAGATATCGCCCCGGAGTTCCCCGAGTCCGAAATGCCCGAAAAAAGTACGAGAGCAATATTGAAATTTATTACCCACCTAAATTGACAGGAGGGCTGCCAAGGGTGACTTAATATGCTCGCATATAGAACGTGGGTTCCATAAACAGAAAACTAACTATAGCTGTATATGACTTCGGCTACCGCATAATTGAGCTTGTAAATTACGGGCTGTGACTGGCTCACATGTGAAAGTATTCACTTAGCTCTTGCTCCACAAATTACTTAGCCCAGATGTCGCCAGCGCTGAAAATCGCTTCCAATTCATTAAGCCAGAGTGGGGAGGTCCTTGGCCGACATGAAGGAATTTCCCCCGCTTTGAGGCAAATGAAAAAACTTTGCTAAAATAAAAATTCAACGATGGGGCCAGAAGATTAAAGGGGGTTCCCCGGATCAACTGAGCGGAACAATTGCAGTGCGGCAAACAATGTGCAAAATACCAAAGCATTGCAGGGAGATACCGACAAAAAGAAAGGCGCAGAGACAGAAATACATTGTTAACAAAAAAAATATATATAAAAAATATAAATATAAATATAACAAATATTATAAAAATTATATTTGCTTGCTACTGGGTCAATATAAATGTAGAAGAACCAAACTTAGTGTAATAGTATACCTCTACTAGTTTATTTTCAATGTCTAAGAGCACGGGAGTAATAACTTGCCCATTATAGAAATTGGTTTTAATTTATATAAATGTCTATGAATTCAGTTACACACAATAATGGGACCTTTAGAGCTTCCACTTTTTTAGAAACATAGATAAATTAAATCATTCAAATGTGTATAGACCCAAATAAATCAGAAAAACCTTTCTGGAGATTGCGAGATCACAGGAAATAATTAAATATAAAAATGTGTCTATGTTTGGCAATACCAAAATAACTAAAATTGTAGAATATATTTTGCATAAATTGTACTAACAGTTTTCATTAAACTTTGAGCTGAAAATATTATTAAATAGTTATATTTAACTAAGAGTTTTTCGCTGTGTAGGCGAGGAAAGCAAAGGAAGACAAATCGAGCGACAACTGCTTTTTGGGTTGGTTCATTGCTTTGGCTGTTGCTCCACTAAACAAAAGTTGGACGCCAGAAACTTTGGCCAAAACCGAATAACTAGTGACAAAGGGGGGCGTGGCCAGTGGGTGAGGTCAGGTCGTGGGCCAAATGCAGTTGCCGAAATCAGATAGTAACAATGGCAAGTCCAAAGACCAAGCGACCCGGAGTTGCACAACAGCAAGAAGCACACACATATAGGGATAGTTTATCGACACATATCGGGCTATATGACTCTCAAAATCTACACAGAACGCCGGGAAAACAACAAACTTTGACTTTAGCTTGTGCTCTTTTGTTTTCCAACATTAACTCAACTTGTTTGCCATCTCGTAGTTGGTGCTCGCAGTTTTTACTTGGCTGCAAAATATTCGCAAAATTTTGTCATTTGCTTTCCGGCTCTCTTATATTTTCTTTTTACGGCAAACTTTTGCGGCAAAGTTTCCAATTTACTTGTGCACCCGTGTATGTGGTTAAGTTCGGCATCGAATACTTTGAAAAAAGGGGAACACGATTTGATTGCTTTTTCATTGTTTTCGAATGGATTTTTGAATGTTATCGGGCCCAAATGTGAGTGTGGCGAAATCGATTAAAATCATATTTATGGGGAGCCCAGGGAAGAAAGTTCTCCAAGTGCGTGGCATTTGGGAAAGTTTTCCCTGCGGAAAAGTTAAAGTTTACAGGAAGTTTTTCTGCAATGCTTCTTTGAGAGTTTGATGGGAGATTGAAATAAAATTATGTTCGATAATTTAAGTCACTAAAGGTGGCAACCATAATATTTAAAGTATATTTAGACCAGATATATGAAATCATCTTAAAATCATCGCCTCTTTAGGGCGGGGTTAAACAGTACTGCATAAGATGATATGTGGTTAATTATATATTATATAATTATATAAAGTTATAACACTCTAAAGCTGACCTAAATAAAAGTGGTAAATTTGTATGTTACTTGGTGTTATTGCTGTTACCAACTTAGGGTCGGCTTCTGCCCTCACTGTTAAAGTCCCTGATAGCTATCTGACCGAATAAGATAAACACCAGATAAACTCTCCGTAAAACAAATTGGTTTTCTGCACTCCTTTAAATGTATTTAACCGCGAAAGAATAACAGAGCACTGTTAAGCACCGATTGTGCTATAAAGCGCACGCACACGCTGAGATGCATTCTCTATTTCTTCTGTTGTCTATCCGAAATCAGCCGGAATAGATTTGTTAGGGAGTCTTCTGGGTTCCTGTCATTGTTAACTCTCACATTAATCCGGTAGAAATCCAAATTTTCTTAGCCGGGACTTTATCTGTACGCGAAATTATAACAGTGAGGGTAGATACCGGCCTCAAGTTTATAATATTTTTAATATAGTGTACCTATCTCGACTTTTATTACTTTTTTATTTTTACAAAACCACCAAAAATGCAGCTCATTAAAAATTGCCTAAGCAGTAATTGAATTCATTGAATACACATGCAATGCTTTGAAATTTACAGTTTTGACACTTCCTTTCTAATCCGACTTAAAGTTAGTTTCTTCCGTTAACCAGCTGTGCGTTCATTGAAAACTCTTAACCCCTTCCTGCCCCCTAACCGTCAAATAGGCGCACGAAATATGCGCATTTGACCCCAGGAGCGCACAGGCAGTCGTAAAATCTCCGTTAGCCATAAAAAGGAAACCCGAATATAAACAAAAGGGGTTCCGGGGAATTCCGAGAGCGTTTGTGAAACGCCGTTAAAGTCAGACAATGGCTGGCCAAGGTCAAGTCAAACGAACGCCCGAAATCCGTGCCAAAGGGTTAACTAGTCAAGTGACCTCTCGGGTTACTCTAAAATGAACTTTAGAAAAATAAAACCGAGATTCGTTCTGCCTTGGCTGCACTTGAACTCAATTTGAAAAGTGATTGGATGGCCCGAGTTGTGAGTTCTGGTGCGGACTGGGGTTTTTGGTTTCTGGCACAGCTCAGCCTTCAATTTATTAACCTCAATATCAATTGTGGCGCATAAATCTCGATAAGAGTAAATACGAGTGCTGCATATTTCACACAAAAAAGCTGAAAAAAAACCGAACGATTTCATTTGAACCAAGCGAAGGATGTAAAAAGGATTGCGCTCAGGCAGTGATTTTCAATTTAAAAAATTGCACGCAAAAGCGCCACAAATCAAAGGAATTGACTTTGCCTGCAGAGGCGAAAAAAAGGGGGGACCCCCGCCCCACAATAAATTTCAATCTAAAAACTTAACTAAAGGCACCGAGAGCAGAGCTTCTGTTCTGAGCTGAGTGAGAAAAAACAGACCCAATCGCCTGGGTCTGTTCTATACGACGTATAGAATACCCTTTAGTCCCAAAATCCCCATGTTAGCTCAGTATGGGGTATAATAGTAAAATTTTCCGTCAAAATAATAGGAAAGTGCAAAAAAAAAAATAGTTTTCAAAACTTTTAACTTTTGCTTACTTGGCAGATGTGTAGACGTTCCTATTTTTCCCACCTGAAATAGAAAAGAGAAACAAATTAAATTAAAAGAGTTTACTAGCAAACGTTCACAAGATATACTGGTAAGAATATTTTTATTTACAAACTTCCTGTTAAAAAAAATATATTTCAAAACTGTGGCCAATTGCCTTCCAAAATCAGAATACCCCACGAAAGGGTAGGGAATCGGAACTGCTCTGTAAAGTAGTGAGCTGCAAAATGCAAAGCGAGTGGAGCTGCCACGCCCCCTAAACCAATACACGCCACAATAAATCTCAATTGAAAATGCTTTTTACAGCGGCCAGTGACAGAGGGGAGAAAGAGAGGGCTTGTTTCACTTCCAGCTCCGAAGGAAATCAATGGAACGAACGGCTGAGTGGCGCCCCCTGCCGCCCTCTGCTCCTTGCGCTTTGAGCAATCGAAGGGAATTTATAATTATCAAATGCCCCCAAGTGACTCAGTGGGAACAAGTGCTGATTAGTGCAATGACAAAGCAATCAAAACACTTTAACAAACGTGGCAATTAAAATTCACAAAAGTCCACAGAGCCGAGCCTCCCGCCCGTTGTTCTGTGCCCCTGTGTGTGTGTGTCTGTGCTCTCGGCGCCCTCTGTTGACCGCAAACGGCAACTGCTGTTTGATTGCTGCCAAAGGGAAATCAAAGAGGAATCGCTGGGAGTACATCCTATATATACGTATATAGAGTACGTGTGTGTGAAGCAATCACACCAAATAAATCATTCAATGCATTTGCCATTTTGGAGTCTCGGAGGGAGATGGAAATACGCCCGGAGAAAGGGATGGCAGGGGAGCGCGGGAAGAGAGGCTGCCAGTTCCGGAGAAGTTGCGAATTATTCATGCGGCTCTGCGGCTAAAGGGAAGTGGACCTCGGCTCCGGGCTCGAGGATTCATGGTTCGGGATCCAGGACTCGGCTTATCTGTCATCAACCACACAGTTTAGTGGCAAAGGAAATTACTTTGGATCTCCGACTCTGGCAAAATGGCCGCCGGAAGTTGGTCGAGCTGAATGGATTTGGCCATGGTTAACCCGGTGGACTGATGGATGAGCGGATGGATGGATAGGTGCAGGTGCAGGTGGCTCCGTGATGGATGGAAATAGTCCTGGATTGTCCGAAAGCACACAAGAGCATAATCTATATATTATGCATATTAATTTATTTACTTATCTTACTTATTTGTATATTCAAATATCAAGAAATTTATTCAACTAAAATATATTCTTCCTTTGAAGAGTATTAAAATATTGAACACTTCGCCAGTCCACTTTCAGGTTTATAACCTTCATCCATCTTCCTCCCTACAGTTACTTACAGATATCCCTGAAACATTCGAATTCAAATCCCTGAAAACTCAATCCGAATGAGTTGTAGCCAATGCAATTAGGGAAAATTTGTTTTGGTTTATTGTTTGGCCATCCAGCCAGTGCTAATAATGAGGCTTGAAATTGCCCAAAAAGGATAATGGACTTGGAATTAAGCGGGCAATGCGAAATTCCCATGGAGACAAAGCGAGAGGAAATCTAAAGCGTGTTAAATCTCAGGGTCCCTCAATGGCCTTCGCTCTCGTCCAGTCCATTCAATGCGTCTCTGTCTGGCAGCTGTGAAAATCCAATTTCCAGCACGCCTAAGCGGATGTAGTCCTGGCATTTTCTCGAAAACGGCACAAAAGAAGCCAAAGGACACACATGCACCAACAACGGGAGGGAGGGGGCTGTGATAGACACGGCACTGGCATTTAAGTGACATTAGCAGTTGACATGTCTCGTCTGTGACTGCGGTTGGTCCCTACAGGCGGGCGAGGAAAATGCACACACGGAGAAATATTTACCTACCTACCTACTTAACTAAAAAAAAAATTCTTTCTGAATTTGATTCTAAACATTAAAAGAATTTTTGGTACCTATGCAATGATATTTAAAAGCACAAATTGATTTATTTAATACATTTCCTGTATTTATTAGATTGCACAAAATTGATAAACTATCAATTTCATATTTAACTTAATTTTGGAGTAAGAAATTTCATCTTTTACTCTAGGCTGGTTTCTACATCACTGTTAAAGATCCCGATAGCTAACTGATCGAAAAGATATTTACCGAAAAAAATATTCGTTTTCGAATTGGGTTTCTACCCTCCCGTAATTTAACTGAACGCAATAGAATAACAGAGCACTGTTAAGTTCCAAATTGTTCTGTTAAGCGCCTTTTCTTCTCCTTCAGTTGGTTCTCTAAAAATTTAAAAATCAGCTCTTGTTTTTCCGAGCCGAAAAATATCTTTCTTTAATGTTAACTCTCACTTAGACACGGCAGAAATCCAAATTTTCTTAACCTGGACTTTATCTGTTCTCGAAATTTAATCGTGAGGTTAGAAAACGGTCCTTAGATAATATCATTCTTTTAATTTTGCTCAATTTAAATTAATTTAAGGTAGATTTTTTCGATAACTAAAATAATTAGTTCAGTTGTATTAAAACTTCGTCAGTTAAAAATATAAATTTATTATTAATTTCAATTATTTATGTCTTTCCTTTTAATTTTCGCATTTCTTAGAATACTTCAGTATCAAATATCCTAATATTTTGTCAACATCTTGAGAAAAATCAGGAAATTTAATGCAACTTCTCTACCCAACTTTTTCGAGTGCACTCATCAGGACACAGGAAGCAGTCTCAACATCTAAGGTTCAGCGCTTTGGAAATTACTTTCTGTTTAGACAATATTATGGATCGTTTAATGCCAACCACCGCTGACAAATTGTTTACCCATTTCCTTCAAATCAATTGAAGGCTCCTGGCTTCAAAGGAGAAAATGTCGCCGAGGTTCAATCAACTCTCGACCCCCGACCTCCGACTCTTCCCCCTCCTTTTGTCAGTCAATCATCGGTACCGAAACAAAAACGGTGGAAAAAACTTTTTCTATTTCGAAAATTGGCCAGAAACGTAGGAATAATTCGGAATGGCAAATGTGCTGCAACACGCCATGTCCAAAGTGAAAAGTAAACGAGTTGCAGAAGGGAAAATTGTTAAACTACCGTTTGGGTGGCCTGCAATTTTAGTTCAAGTTTTCCATTTATGCATTTTTCCCTGCAACTCATGCGCTGCGATGGATGGAAAATGTGAGGAACTAGCGCGGCCCAACCGCACTGTCAGCCATCAAAACTTGTCAATTTTCCATACAGTTAAGCAATTTTCTGCAGTCATGATACCACGGGGGCAGGGGATCCAGAGAAAATTGTGGGAGCATGGGAGCTTAGATGAAAAGCTGCAGTGAACCCTTTAAGTAGTCTGACGTGGAGCTGATTTACCGTGTGATTTATGGGAAATTGATTAAATATTATCCGATGGTTGCAGTTCAGTGGGAAGACGAGAAAAATATGGTTTCGTGTGGATGGGCAATATAAAAACAAAATAACAGGCAAGCAAACAAACAGATAATTAGGTTTAGAAATTAATTTAATTAAATTTCCTTATTGTATTCTATAAAGATCTAAACCAATGCATGTATTTCTATGTATTTTATAGTTTCTAAGATGATCATGACAGTATATAAGGCTCGAATTGGCCATAATAATATTCGTTTAAGTAATTTTGCATTTTCAGACAGTTTAGAATTTTTAATATATGTAAACAATTTCAAAATAGAATTTGTTTTAAATTTCCTTTTTGTATTCTATAAAGATCGTCTCCAATGCATATTTTATATATGGCTCGTATTTTATAATTTCTAAGATGATCATGGCAGTATATAAGGCTCAAATTGATCTTAATAATATTCGTTTAAGTAATTTTGTATTTTCAAAAAGTTCAGAGTCTTCAATATATGTAAATAACTTTAAAATGTCATTTTTTTAAATTTCCTTATTGTATTTTATAAAAACCGAAACCAATGCACTTATTTATATGTATTTTATAATTTCTAAGATGATCATGACAGTATAGAAGGCTCGAATTGACCTTAATAATATTCGTTTAAGTAATTTGGTATTTTCAAAGAGTTCAGGATCTTCAATATATGTAAACATCTTAAAAATATAATTTTTTAAGTCTTGCTTACTTCAGCGTACATAAGAATCTTCTATAATTAGAATATTTTAAATGGCTAACCCGTAATAAAAGTATAAAGGGCTCGAATTTACCTTAATAATATTCGTTTAAGTAATTTGGTATGTTCAGATAGTTCAGAATCTTCAATACATGTAAACAACTTAGAAATATAATTTTTTTAGTCTAGCTTACTTCAGCGTACATAAGAATCTTTTATAGTTGGAATATATTAAATGGCTAATCCCACATTTTAGAAATTATGCTGCTATATATTGACTTCAGAAATAATCCTTACCGATACCATAAGGGCCATTAATAACTCCACTGATTTGTGATAACCAAACCTATGTTTTGACAGGAGAATAAATGCCGACTGTTGCCGCCCTTAATCTTAATCCAAGCGTCGGCTCAGAGCGGGAACCTCGATCCGCTCAGCCGCCTGTGATATAAGCCCCTCGGTCGGAAGGGGCCACACGATGACAGCGACAATTACTGCCACAATCCAACAATCCACGGTGCAACCGTGCAAACACAAAGCGGCAGCTAACTCAAACAAATCGCTGGAAATCGAAAGAAATGTGCCATAAAACACAGGATGTGGGGAAGGAGGGCTGGTGCCGAAATCGAAACAGAAATAAAGAAACGCGTTGACAGTTTTAGGCAAGCTGTCGATCAAAAAGCAGGGAGAGACGGACCGAGTTCCAGTTCCCGACTGCAGTCTCAGTTCCTCCACAATTCACACCTTGCCGGGCGGGAACCGGAGGTACCACGGCTACGGACACGGTTGTAAAATGCGCACAATCAGTGCTTCAAATCTAGAAAAATCAACAAAGGAATCGAACTCAACTGAAGTGAGGTTGGGTGAGTGGCAGCCCGGTTTATCAACGGAATGCGGGAGAGGGTGCTCTAGTGCTCCAGACCTGATATATAACATGTAATAATAAATAGAAAAAATATATAAAATATGATAGAAGGCACCCTCGGCCTGATAAGGCGCAGAGTGTGTGAAATGTTTATGGCCACGGCAAGGGGTCAATATTTGCCAGGGATAAACTGACTGTTAAGGATATTATCAGCAAACTTATCTTCTCTACAACTCCTAAACGAATCCAGCCCATGCACAACTGTAACTTATTATATCGTAGAGGGAATTCTAAATTTAAATTCGATTTGCCGGGAAAGCACAGAAGCTTCTTAGAAGGCGAGTCAACTTTTCGCACGGCCATAAAATCCAGCCCAGACTTTTATGACAAACAATCAGCACTCGCACATGGCTTGTATCGGGAGCCCAGCTACTTTATAAACCTATACCCATCGATCCACGCGTATCTCTCCATCTATCTGTATCTGGGCACACACTCGCTTCGCGAATGAGAAGTGCATTGATATGTAATTCAATAGCAGAACTAATAAACTGCAATTGCGAGTGCGACTTTTATTGCGGCGACCGACCACCCCAGGTGCGCTGCGACTCGATGCCAAGCGATTCCTGCGCTATTTACCTTCGATACAATCTTGGCCAGGTGAGTGCAACCGGCACGGGCATAAATCAAAGCACAACTTGAGACTTATCAAGATATGGCAGAGCCAACACAAAGCTTGCAGCTTGAAACAACAGTTATCTACACTCGGAGATACGAAAGTTCTGCGTTTCTTCCGAAGAATATGTAGTATCTAAGGATATATATCGAGCAGGAAAATGAAAGGAAACAACATACTTTTTCTCTAATATATTATACATATATTGTTATATGTTATATATATTGTTGTTCAATTATAGGGGTTTCTTCTAAAAGAATACGTAGCATCTAAGGATATTAATTAAGCAGGAAAATGAAAGGAAACAATATAATATTGTTAACCCGGTTTATAGATAGATTCACTTTTATTTTCCAGATTAATTCTTAAGTTTTTATAACAATGTGTTTTCACTCTTTTCGCTGATCTTAAAGTGAACATCCTTTCTTAACCTATCTAATCTTAACCTAATTGATCGTTTCACATATTATTGGGATATTGGGAAATGGAACGTTAATGCGAACAGGAAAATATCAAGCAGGAAAATGAAGGAAACAATATAATATTGTTAGCCCGGTTTATAGATAGATTCACTTTTATTTTCTAGATTAATTCTCAAGTTTATAAAAATGCGTCTTCACTCCTTTTTCAATGATCTTAAAGTGAACATACTCTCTTTATTTAATCGTTTCGCATATTATTGGGATATTGGGAAATGGAACGTAAATGCAAACAGTCTCACTTTACCCAAAATGCTAATTCTCACTGCTAATACACTAGTACTTAATATACATATCTGCTAACAATATATTATATATATATTCTTGCTCAATTTTAGGACCCCTTAACCCGGTTTATAGATAGATTGACTTTTATTTTCCAAATTAATTCTTAAATTTTTATAACAATGTGTATTCACTCTTTTAACTGATCTTAAAGTGACCATACTTTCTTAACCTCTTTAATCTTAACCTATTTGATCGTTTCACATATTATTGGGATATTGGGAAATGGAACATAAATGCAAAGAGTCTCACTTTACCAAAATGCTTATTCTCACTGCTAATACACTAGTACTTAATGTACATATATGCTAGCAATATATTATATATATATTGTTGTTCAGTTATAGGCCCCCTTTCTTCGAGTGCACTTACTGCAGCAGTGCTCTGCTCCATCTTCGGTGGCATGAGCAATCGACGTTGGTGATGAGTGGAGCGGGCCAAAATGTTAGAAATGAATTTTAAATATTTTATCGACGGCGTTCGTGACTCACTTGAGTCCCAGAGCCGGGCTTTCTCGCTCCCGGCGGACGTTCGCATTTTGATCAAATGTGGCCAGGGCCAAGTCACTGGCAGCCGCAGAAATCCCCACTGAAATATCTCAGAAGGGCCGCCGGTATCTAACTATATATGTGAGTCACGTAGCCGGGCGGAGCATGTAAATGACTTGGGTGACAAACAGACTATGGACTACAGACTGCTACTTGGGGGCGGCCCTCGGACGGAGCTTGTCACATTGTCTCGAAAGCCCGGGAAAAATTAGAGAGAAGGAGTTCGCCGCTTTGCTTTCTCGGCCTCGTCTTTTTCGGTCTTTTAACTTGTTTTGCTCATTCGTGACACGCGCCAAAACACAAATTTCTGTTCGATTTATGCAATTGAGGAAATAAGTTCGACGACTGAGCAAGATTGCTTTCGGCTTGTGGCTTCTCCCGACTTGGCTTGCTGGAGAAGAGGACTGGGCGTTCGGGGGTTAAGTGGATGTCGATGTGGATGCCAGGAACGGAACACGAAGTCCAATAAACGTTTTGCGGTAAATGCGAAATTAATAATTAAGCAGACACGACTGAAAGGAGTTGGAGTTGAGGCATATTTATTGCCCATGTCAATTGGTATGTATACGAAGTGTGATTACATTTATCTGGGGGATGGATTGCTCCTAAGAGGAGAAGGTAAGAGTCTAAAGAGTCATATATTATATGGGTTTGTGACTAGAGTTTAAGTCTCTATTTGTATCGTTTAAAGTAAGTATGAATTTTAAGCTATAAACTATAGAATTCAATTTAATAATTATTCGGAATAAATAATAATAATTCGAAATTAATAATTAAGCAGACACGACTGTAAGGAGTTGGAGTTGAGGCATATTTATTGCCCATGTCAATTGGTATGTATACGAAGTGTGATTACATTTATTTCGGGGATGTATTGCCCCTAAGGAGTGAAGCTAAAAGTCTAAAGAGTCATATATTATATGGGTTTGTGACTAGAGTATAAGTCTTTACTTGTATCGTTTAAAGTAAGAATGAATTATATACTATAAACTATAGAATTTAATTTAATAATTATTCGAAATAAATAATAATAATTCGAAATTAATAATTAAGCAGACGACTGTAAGGAGTTGGAGTTGAGGCATATTTATTGCCCATGTCAATTGGTATGTATACGAAGTGTGATTACATTTATCTGGGGGATGGATTGCCCCTAAGAGGAGAAGCTAAGAGTCTAAAGAGTCATATATTATATGGGTTTGTGACTAGAGTATAAGTCTTTACTGGTATCGTTTAAAGTAAGAATGAATTATATACTATAAGCAATAGAATTCAACAAATTTAATATAATTCGCTTAGCTTTGACTTACTAAAGCAGACTAGTAAATAAGTTCCTCAAATCTAAGTACCTGTTGTAGTCAAATTAAGAACGACATTTGTGACTAGAGTATAAGTCTTTACTTGTATCATTCAAAGTAAGAATGAATTTTAAACTATAAACAATAGAATTCAACAAATATAATATAATACGCTAAGCTTTGACTTATTAAAGCGGAATAGTAAATAAGTACCTCATCAAATCTAAGTACATGTGGTAGACAAATTATTTTAAGAACGACATTTGTGGCTAGAGTATAAATCTTTACTTCTATCATTTAAAGTAAGAATGGATTTTAAACTATAAACAATAGAATCCAACAAATATTATATATTATATTTTATTTTATATTATATATATATTATATAATAAGCTTAGCTTTGACTTATTAAAGCAGACTAGTAAATAAGTACCTCAAGTCTAAAATGAAACAAGTTCTCTGCTAATTAACTTAATTTATAAGAAACAACACCCCTCCATGGTGCACAACAATAACTAATACTTGGTTAAAAAGTTTCTCTATTAAAATTTTCCGAATTAAAGATCTGTTAAGCGAACCCTTATTAAAAAATCGAAATAAATCAATCTAATAAACTTGTTAACTCAAACCACAAAAGCCTAACAAGATTCCTCCGAGATTACCCGTTCTCAAGCTCGAAAAAAACACTCCCTGGATCCCACACACATTGAGGAATTTATGTGCCATGACTGTCCCATAATTTCAGTGTGCATTTTGTTCTGTATCGTATTTTAGGAGACCCCTTAGTATTTTTTATCAGCCGCGAACGCTTGCCATATGTGGGCAATGTCACCGATTGCTCATGTTCGTGTTCCAGTGCAGCGGGTAACTTGAGAACTTATTCGAAAACGACTCGGCTGTCCGGGCATTTATTTCATTAGCACGCAGATCGGGGGACAGGATAAAGGAGAAGTGGCTGTGGAATTGGAAAAGGAGAGGCCGGGAACCGAGAAATTCATTAAAGAGAAAAATTCGAATAAGAAAAGTCAAGACGATGCCCGGCGAACGATAAACTCGCGACATGCGACTCCAAATAAGAAAGAACACTTTAAATAATGGTCCCGACCATGAGGTACCCGGTACTGGCTTCATGCCATACTATAACACACTCATGTTTCACAGCTTACTATTAGTTAACTTTAAATGAGATTTTTGATTTTAAATTATACCATCTAGGCACATAAAGAACATATAATATTGTTTCCCTTTACAGGCACTATGATAACTATTTATTTTCATTGAATAAATTATTTTACTTAATAAGTATATATTATATATTCCTTCTTCTGTTACTACCAATGACTTTTTTCAATATGCCCTGGCAGATCTTGTGCCTGGGTATGAGAAGCCCTCGACCGCTGGGTGACAGAGCGTTTGTAATTTATTTAACTGCATTTTTGTGGATTCGATTTCCGAGGATACAGCGAGAGGGGCCCAGAATTTGTGTACGCACGACGGATTAGTGCGCCCGTGTGATGCCAAAGATACAAAGATACAGATACGATGATGCTGGTTCCAGTTCGAAGTCTGCGGCAGGTAGAGATGCCCCGATAAGGTACACCGCGTGTATCCTTCGGGCTGGATTCCCAGTGAGTGTGTGCGGGCAAATATAAATATTTATGTGGAAAACAGCAGGCGTTTTGTCAAAATATTTGTGTAAGACCTCAGAGCAATCCACATTCTGAGCTAAACAGATTTCCGAGACCGATTTGTAGCCCGAAATATTGTTTACACACCCGACTCTGTCGGTCTTTATCGATGCCAGCAGTCAGATTGTATTAAGTCATTTGGCCCGAGAAAGAGTTTCCTGGCTCTAGAGTCTTGGTTTAATGTCCAGGTGCACCGCCCCTGCTTCCTGGCTTTATTCTGGCTATGAAAAATGTCTGGCTTAGGAGAGGCACCCATGTGATGCGGACATAGAGGGAGAGAGGAGCCTGCGAGCACATAATCCTTTGGCCTGTCATAGCAATCTTATCCTTTGGCTTCCTGCATTGCAGCAGCTGTCCTGTTTGATATACTCTTCTGGGTTGTCCTAGCTGGGTAAACTCCACTTAAAACGGTCTTTCTGACATATTTTCTGACACCAATTATAACAAACTTTGAAAATAAATAAATTTATAATAGGAAAGTTCTGTTTGTACTAAAAAGATTTAAAAACGATATCTAATATTTCTTTTTCAGTGAATTAGTATGCAATTTAAAAAATAAATTAAAATAAAGTGTCGTATGTATGTAGTATGAAGTTTTTAAATGATAATATGTATTCCAGTTTATGCACTTTTCAAGTTTATTATTTAAGCAAGTTAAATAAAGTTAATATCATACAATAACTATGTATACTTTACTATCATTATAAATTTGGTAATTCAATATATCCCGATATATTTAAGCAAGTTAAATAAAGTTAATATCATACAATAACTATGTAGTCTTTACCATTATTATAAATTTGGTAATTGAATAATAAATAATAAAATAAATAAATATATGATATAAAGTTCTAGACCAGTTTATAAAAAGAGAAAAAAATACATTAGTTAAGATGTCAAATAAATCAACTTTATCAAGGCTACTTTTACATTGCAAATACAGTTTTAGGCTGGCAGAAAAAGTTCATCTTCTAGTCGACAAGACCTTTCTAAAATATCTTCACCCCTGGCACACCTCCTTTTTGGCCGGCTTTAATTTTGGCCCGGGTAGTTAGCTCCTGCCATGCGGTCGACTTGCCGCATTATCCTATTTTATTTACTGCTAATGCTGCGCTTTTGACGTCTAAATCGCATTTGCTGTGATTTTCCTCCTCATTTTCTTATATACACTTTTTTCGGCCATGAACAACAACGAGAACGGCATAAAACACATCATTAATTTAAGACGATGCTGCGAGGCCAGCACATATATTAGAAGAAGGACTAACGGCAAGGGCTCCATCATCAAACGAGCCAGAAGTCAAAGGACTTAAGTAGCATTGGCAACAACGGCGGCAGAGAACAAAAATTAATTTAGCTTAATTCGTCCACGAAACTTTGGCTGAGGCCAGAAGCCAGCCAACTCGGGTGCTCGAGTGAGTGTGTGCGAGTTGGACTCCTTCGGGGCTTTCGCCCGCTGAATCCTTTAATCCCATTGCCTGCCAGTTTAATTATGTAGTTTATTAGGCGGAAATGAAAAAGCGAAAGCCAAAAGCGGAAACGGAAACCAAGCGACGACCAAAGAACTCGGGTCTTATACAATTTATATAAGCACGAGGAGTCGGCTGAGACCTCTTCGCCCTCTCATTTATCATTCAACTCCACTTTGCATATAGAGAGTCTGGAGAGTCCGGGAAAAGGGTTAACTCTTTTTCAGCTTACCTTCCTCGGCGACTGCACTCAATAAACTAGACAGAAGTCAAGCTGGATCTGGAAAAGAGGAAAGGAGTGGAAGATTAGTTAAAAGTGTAGACAAGAGACTAGATTAGGGAGAACTCTATACATAAACTAATTTATAAAAATAAATATTTGCCCAGTACTTAATTTTGGTTGAGTATGTATAAATCATGAAGGGTTTAAAATATAATACAATATTTAAAGACCTGATCCGCCCAAGAAAACTAACCAACCTCAAAGGCCAACCAAACTGTAAAGGAAAAGGCTAAGGGTCGCTTTTCTTTTATTTCCATTGTTTCAAGGCTGAGTGCCCAGTAATTTTTATGGAATTTTAGTTAATTTTGAAGTTGGTTTAAGCATGTATTAAATATAATACAATATTTAAAGACCTGACCCGCCCAAGAAAACTAACCATCCTCAAAGGCCCACCAGAACTGTAAAGGAAAAGGCAAAGGGTCGCTTTTCTTTTATTTCCATTGTTTCAAGGCTGAGTGCCCAGTAATTTTTATGGAATTTTAGTTAATTTTAAAGTTGGTTTAAGTCTGTATTAATCATGAAAAGAAATCAAAAAATATAATACAATATTTAAAGACTCGCCCAAGAAAACTAACCAACCTCAAAGGCCAACCAGAACTGTAAAGGAAAAGGCAAAGGGTCGCTTTTCTTTTATTTCCATTGTTTCAAGGCTGAGTGCCCAGTAATTTTTATGGAAAACAGAAACGGAACATTTTGTATTTTTGGGCAAACGTTTCCACATTCATGGCTGGCAGGCAAGCGGCCAATTTTCCAACTGTAGACTGAAGGAATTTTCGTAAATTGCCCCACAATCAGCATAAATTTTGTCAGCTAGCCCAAATTAGCCTCAGCAGGCTCCCACGGAAATTCCCAGGCTCCTGGCACCCTCCCCAGAAATCCTCCCTTCTCAAACCCCACTCGTATTGAAAGGCACAAATTTGTGCTAATGAGTTTTGAAAAAGGGATTTGTAGGTGGCCTGTGTCGACCTGCTTAATGCTTGGCCAGCTTTCTGGCTCACTCCAGCTCACTCCGTCCAATCTGGCATAACCCCGGCTAACCTTACCTCATCTGATACAGAACCCCAGTTAGTCACGTGTGTCGACTCGGTCCGTAATTGAGTTAAACTTTTCTAGGCCAGGCCCAAAGGCTTTTTTTCCTGCCGCCAGGAAAGTGGAGTGGACCACGATTGCATCAGTCGACGGGTCGAACCTCTCTCGGTTCGGCTGTGGAAAGTTTTAAGGCCCACATAGACACACTCACTCCGGCAATTGAAAGTGTTTGCCAGCTGTGCTGCCAGAGTGTGCATATCGAGCCGTATCGAACGTGCCATAGAATTCATCTAGCGAGCCAACAAATGCCAGCTTACACAGGCCAAAAGCCCATTCAAACAGGGTCAGAAGTGGCGTTTATGCGGTGGAAGGTACTAGATGTGGGCAAAATGGAGAAGAGGCATTCATGATGTTTTGATAAATATATATTCTAAGTACTGTATAGACTATGTTTTAAAAAATCTAAGATGTTTTCCTCATTCTATACTTAAATATTGACTATAAACTATTACAAATATATTTGTTTATTGTAATTACGAATATCAGTTATTATAATACATGAATTTTAGGGCTAACTACAACTGTCTTGTTAAGTTCAATTATTTTATGTGCATTTATTTCCCTTATAACTATACCTAATTGAATTAATTCTAGATTGCTGAGCCCTCCCTTCATCTAGGATCGATTTTGACACCCTATTTCTATCGCATAAATATTATAAATATTGTATAGACTATATATTAAATATTCAAAGATATTTTCCGCATTTTATTCTAAGATATTGATTATAAACTAATTCAAATATATCCGTTTAGTTTAATTAATAACAGCAGTATTCATAATATATGATTTTTAAGTTAACTACAGTTGACTTATTAAATATTCTGCGTACATTGTTTACATTTATTTAACTAATAACTATGAGTGTTAGAATTAATTCTAGATTTTATATCACTCCCTTTATCTAGGATCGATTCTGACACTATTTCTATCGCATAAACCTCCTCTGCCATCTGAGTGCATTTGGTATTTTTGATTTTCGGATTGGAAACCCAAATATGGCGAGTGCCATAGCTATAGCCGCCGATCCGAATCTGGAGTGCCTAAAGCACTAGACACCCGGACACAATGGAAAGTGCATTTACATTCGGGTGGCGGGTGGCGGTGCGGGGTCCGCTCGGCTAGGCAGGCGCTCTTCAAATGGTATTGAAATATTTATAAGTTAGACACCAGGCCGGCACACACGCCCGCGCCCTGGAAGAACCTCGGCACTTGCAGCAATCAAATGCACACAATAAAACATTTTCAATAACTCTTTCGACGCTGCGACTGAGGCCATTAAGGATTGAATAAGCCCCCCGAAAAACCACCCAGGCCCGAAACCCGGCAAATATTTCCACTGCACACGCTGGGCTCCCCAATAGCAGTAGAATAGAAGAGCTCCTCGTTGGGGCTCCTCCTCGTGCCCCACTGTGCCTGAAGCCCACCCAAAAGAGTTCGGGACGCACTGTAGGCACCGAGAAAAAACATTAATCCTATCAAAAAGTATTACAACTTTTAAATAAATTTGTACAAATTTAAATAGAGTCTGCTGAGAACACATTGATGATAATGATAATGTTATTATTATAAGATAATATTATAAATAAATGCTTGATGCCTTGCTTTAAAATATTACTAAAAAAGTAGATACTAAATAGATCAGTAAGAAAGTTATATTTTTAATAGGGAAATTTAAAAAAAAAATCCAACAAAAACCTTAAGTAAATGTATTTAAACTCTTAGATAAATTTCGAATTAAATTTGTACAAGTAAAATGTGCTGACTTAATTATTATATAAATTTAAATAAAGATTGCTATGAACACACTGATGATATAAGATGATATAAGTTAATTCTTGATGCCTTGCTTTAAAATATTACTTAGAAAATAGGTACTAAAAAGATCAGTAAGAAAGTTATTTTTAAATAGAATAACTATTTGATTATTCCAACAAAAAACCTAAGTGAAGACGCTCAGTGTATCTGAGAGTGGAGGCAAAACAGAGTCCGCTCTTCAAGTGGCTATCACTCGTTGCCCTTGCCGGTTTCTGTTTCTATTAAATACCAACATTTTACGGCTCTGATGATGGAATTATTTGCACTTCAAATGCAGGGAAAAACTATAGCCTGGCGGGCACTTTAACCTATTTTGGGGAATTATATTTTTAGTTGGCCGCTCGGCAAAACTAATCCCATGTGGCTGTAGACGGCACTTGATTGCTTTGGAAACATTCAGCCGAATCCCCTCCTCTCCATTCCGGATTCTATCTGTGGCTGGATCGCGGCTCCCCTTTCCCGTTGCTAAATTACTAACGAGTTTCTCCGGTGGGCGGATGGGTGGATGGGCGGGTAAAAAATAAAATGCAAGTCACGTACGAGGAGGGGGTAAAGCGCGACATCAGCAAGGACATTGTCAAACACAAAGCTTGCCGCTTGTCCTGTTCAGCATATCCTAGGTCCTTCGCTTCACTTCGCCTGTCTTCGGCGTCACTCAACGCCGCTGTTTGTTTGTCAACAACCCGAACCCATCACACCCTCGAAACGCCACCCAAAACCCACCCAGAACCCCCTGAAAAAAACGGAAGCCCGGGAACCCCTGGAAAACGCAAATTGCGCAAATCCTTTTAAAGGCGATGCCAAAGCGAATGCCGGTACGCGCTTTTCACTCGACGCCCCCCCACCTCTTGAAAGCCCTCTTGAAGCCCCCACCTCCGCCCCTGTTGGCCATGTTTAAATACGCAAACAGCCGACAGAGGCTACGTGCTTGGAAAATAATTTAAAAGCTCAAAAGGTGAGCAAAAGCAATGCACATAGGCACGTCCTTACAACAACAACAGCGGCACCAACAAAGGCTGCAAAATTGTATTTATTATGGTCGACATTGATGAATAATGGGATACCCTTCCCTATAAAAAGGGGATGGAGTGCCGACATAAGCTGGCAGGATGCTGATAATGTAGCAGAATAGCTATGGCATAAATTAAAGGACTTGAAATAGAAGTACTTCTGGAAAACTTTAAGAAACTAATTATATTAGATTTGTTTACTAATATTTTCATAAATTAAAGGTCTAGAAATTAATGTATTTTCGGAAAACTTCAAGAAACCAATTATATTAGTATTGTTTACTAATATTTTCATAAATTAATGGACTTGAAATTGATGTATTTCTGGAAAACTTTAAGAAACTAATTGTAAAAGTTTTGTTTACTAATATTTTCATAAATTAAAGGACTTGAAATTGATGTATTTCTGGAAAACTTCAAGACACCAATTATATAAGTATTGTTTACTAATATTTTCATAAATTAAAGGACTTGAAATATATGTATTCCTGGAAAACTTTAAGAAACTAATTATACAAGTTTTGTTTACTAATATTTTCATAAATTAAAGGACTTGAAATTGATGTATTCCTGGAAAACTTTAAGAAACTAATTATATAAGTTTTGTTTACTAATATTTTTCATACTTTTTACTGGAAAAATAATCTCTTTGGTAAGTAAAACTGGTTACAAAAACCTAGTATTTTTTAGACTACAGGGTATCCCTAAGAAATTGTGGTAAAAAGGCCGCCACTCGAGGCTCAGCTTTTGCTTTCCTCTCAGCTGCCAGTTTTTTCTGTGTGCCTTTCTTTACTTTCAACTCGTATGTTTGTTTTAAAAATTTATGAAAATTTGTTTTTCCCCAAAGGAAGCCGGCAAACATCAAAAGACACAACAACAAAAACTGCAGTCGTGAGGAAAAAGGAAAAGCTGGCAGCCGGAAAACGAGCCCGGGAATCGGGAGAGCAATCATCAGGGCAATTTGCATTTTCAATTTGCAACAACAAACAAGCGGGAGCCAGATAAGCGCGGAGCCACAAAGCGCCGCCTAAATGCGACCTAACGAAGCAATAATCAATTATCAATAAATTTAACTGACGCCACACCCGCTGAAAAAAAAAGCAAGGCCTCCAGACGCTGATTAAGGATGTTTCGGCTTTTATCTCCGAGTCGGAGACACCTCGGTGGTCTTTACAAACTGGCGAGCGGGGAATATTGTCCAAATATTTGCCAGCCCCAGCTCGATTGGCTTGTGGTCCTTGGATTCCGACTCCGGTCTTTCGGGCTCTGGTTTCGTCCTGAAATCGTCCTGGCAGTCACGCCCCTTTCGAGCTTTAATGACATTTTAAGCACACAAACAAGCACGTATGCAAAAAAAGTCAATATGCGGAGGAGTTGGGGAAGAAATACGGCAAAGAGACTTGGCCAACAATGTTTATGTATGACTCGAAATTAAGAAGGCCATTATAATATAATATACGGAAAAGTACTTTACTAAGGCCACAAGCTTAAAAAAATATATTCTATACAAAAATGTTCACTAATTGTTAAATTATTTATAGATATAACAGATTGTAATTATATTGTATTGTATAGTCTAAAATAAATATTTTACTACTAAGAAATTGGTTTAATATGGCTTCAGTTCTAGATTTAGATGTATGCTAAACAAGACTTTCATTTTAATTAAGGATGTAAGCAAGTTAAGTAATAAAACTTCATTATCTGAATTTATATTTTTAAGTATATTACAATAAATTTATATTATTATATTTGAAAAATGTGATTACATACAGGAATAAAATTCAAAATAAACTACTAGTGCTAAAATAATTCTCAGCTTTGTCAATTAATATTATGTTTAAAAACTTTCGCATATAATTTCTTTAAAATTGAAGAGACAAAATTGCATTAGTTTTTATAAGACTTTAATATTATTAAACCCTAATCCTCCCCTTTAGGGACCTGTGACAACTTTTAGCTTTAGGCTTTACGTATAAGTAGCTTTCATGCTACCAATTTTATGTTCCAACAGTTCGTAATTTACGGGCCCGCATAAACGCGAATGGCGAACGCAGTTGACAGCTAACGACTTCGAGACACCTTAACACCTTGTCGCCCAACAACTGCGGAGCCGAGCAGCCAGGACGAGGAGCGAGGAGCAGGTGAGCAGCCTTGAGCGAGGCAGGATGCCTTCATCTCCTGTTACGGGTATCCCGACTTCCCGGGTCTTTGCTGTTTTATCCTTGACTGCATTTTGGCGGCACTTGCTTTCTGTTTTCCCGCTGCCCTGCCTTTCCCCCCCCACTGACATTTCCCCGTGTTGCCTCTTTGCAAATTACTTTGCAAAAATGAAGAGACAGCGGTCGTTGCAACATATTATGCACAGCGACAAATGGCAAAATCAAAGGTATTGAGTATTGAGTCGAGACTTCAAAAAATATATATCTTCTGGGATAATTTCGATTTTTAGAGACACTGAGCCTGAAAGCCGTCAAATAATATTTCACAAACTCGAACACACTTAGTTCTTAGCTGACTTGAGAACTCATAGCCAGAATTTAATGCAATTAAAAGGTGTATTTTGCTCTTTTTTGCAGCAGTGCAGATAGGCAAGGCGCAGGAGGAGCGCGGACGGGCAGGATCCTCGAGCTAGGACCAAGGACTCGCTGCATATCTATCCACAGCTTCGCAGCCTGTCGTCGACTGTTTGCCATTGCCCGCTGGCATTAGAGAAATGGCGACGCCTGCCCGGTCGCAGGACTAGGTCCCTTATGCAGCTTCTTGATATCCTGCGTGGGCCACATAGAGACGGGGTGCCAAAGAGGGCAGGGCGGCCAGGAGGGGTGCTTTCGGTGGCCCGGCTTCATTTCTCAGCTGTCTGCTCGCTGTCTGTTGGCTGTTGGCTGCCAGGCAGAGTCCGCACTCCACAGGCAAAACAGCAACGTAATCACCTTTTGCAATTAATTTAAGTGGATTTAGTGTGCGCCGGGTTTTTACGTATTTGCCTCGCATTTCCCCCTGTCCCTTTCTTTCTATGTACATAAAGAAAATGTGACTATTCCTGTGATACATATTATTATTTTAAGTATATTTTCATATATATTTTGGCCTATTTGAAGCCCCTGGAAAGTGGCTAAATATTTTAAATTATATTAATTATTGACTCCCACCTCGTTGAAGATTAAGTTATCTAAATATAGGAACTTCAAAAAATCATATATATTTTAAAATCCTATATCCTTTTCTTTCCATGTATTTCCTTGTGCCTGTGAGGCCATATTATCGCCATGGTGAAAAATGGCTGACTAAAGGTGTTGATGAGCTGTTGTTGTTGCTCAGCTTTTGGCAAATGACTTTGACTCGAAATGGGGAATCCCCTGGTTTCCCCTTCAGCAGCTTCTCCCGCTGCCTGGCTCCCAGATTAGGCCCTGATCCCCGGCTAAATATATATACAAACTTCTATATGTACATGGCGGGGTCTGTGTGTGGCGAGCCGAAGTTTGGCAGGTTGCAAGCGTAACGTTTCTAGTAGATTACACTCTAGGAATTTTAATGCACAGCAAAAACTATTCCATGGCGGTTTTGCTTCTGTAAGCGGAAGGAAGTTTTTGGCTAGAAGAGAGATGAATGCTAGTTGCTATTTAAATTTAAAACAGAAAAGGGGAAACATTTTACAAGTCACATTAAAGCTAATAAGAAATATACGACTTCTTTTGCTTGAATGTTGTGGGAATAATATAAACATAGATTTAATAAAATAATACATAATAGATTTAAATGACTCTTAGCTTATTTAATTCCTTAAAACACCAGCGGCACATGAACATGTTGCATCCACTAGTAGGAATATTATTTATTGACATAAGAAGTAACTACCGTGAGTTCTAGATAATCTACATAATAATAATTCTAACGATTCTGATTAATGATCCAGATTCCCTAGCACAACTTTTATTTAATTTCCAATGTTCCCAAAGCAAACCTCCATAAGTCTTACTATAATTAATTACGGTTTAGTTTAACTTAAGACCCGCTCAGACCCGATCAGATTTCTTTTCAAAGTTTCCAGATAATCTCCGCCAGAAAAGCGCAATTAATCGTTTACCCCATCTTTGTAGACTCTAATCAATAGAGAAATCTATCGCCCCTCGAATAGAGAGATAACCAACTCAAACTCCAGAGTTTATTTCAAAGTTTATCAGTTTTGTTTATTTACAAAACTCTTACCCAGCCAGCTTGGCTTGCATTTCCAAGGAAACGCTATAGAAAAACCCAACTGGAGCCGATGCGACTGAAGTCATCTCAACTATTCGGATCGTGTGCTGTTGCATTTGATTTATTTGCTTGGCCCCGTCTATGGCTGCTTCTACATCTGGCCGACTTGGTCGTTTTTTGTTCGCGCTGCCTTTATGTACAGTAAAAATTCACATAGTTTATATTGACTGGAAAATAAATACAAATAAATCAACACAAGGGCTTCGACGGTTGCTCATACGACGCGTTGTCTCCTCGCAGATACTGCAGTTAATTTGTTGAACTCACGTCGGCGTCGAGATATTCTGTTTACTTTAAATGTTTACGCTGCATTTTCACGAAACGAGCATCTTTCGTAGAAATTCTCAATTGTTGCATGAAGTTTCCTGTGAAGAGGGGAGATTCTGGCGTTGTAGGTGGATATATCCGAACTCCTCCGCCTGGCGTTAATCATTATTTAAATTTTTGATTGGTTCGTGATGCTTTAATGAGCTGCAAGTGGAGGGAGCTCTCTTGTGTTTACCTAACTCGGCCCAGCTCATTACGCATGCAGTCACAGATTGCGTCGGGGCTCTAAATGAAATTAACATAAATTTTTATGAGAGACCATGACGGTTTAACTCTGCGCTATGCCAGACTTCAATAAACAAAAGAAAAGGGTCGGAGTCTGGGTTAATGAGTGAGTTCTACTCCCAGCCTTTATGAATATATCCCTAGTATTCCTTGGCCTAAAGTGCAGCCACTTGAGCCTTGGTAATTCACCAAGCTGCCCGTATCAAACGTCCATTTGCTCGGCCAATTCAATGATGCAGGCAGTTGAAAAAATACATTTCCTTCCCCACCCTGCCTTTTTTTTGTGCAAATCATCATCCTCGTCGGAGTTCTTTGTATCCTCATGACGTCGTTTGTATCTATCAGTATGTTTTGGTATCGAAGCTGCATTTCACTGGAGTCCATGACATGTGAGTTTGTATCTGCAACTACTCCTTCCTAGTTCCTTGGTTTTTTGTCGTTTTGTGCTATTTGTGGGAGTTGCACTTTATTGGAGAGTGTCCTAATGGCTAGACTAGTTTTTCCATGAGGCAGCAGCTGCTAAGTTGAGAAATTGAGATGAGAGATTTATGGGCTCTGGCTACTGCTGAAATGTCTGCCTTGATTCGCTTGGGGATGTTGCTGCAGGCGCTTTCAAGGGTGGCTAGTTTGGCATTCATTCTGTTTGATTCATGTCCGTTCCTTTATCTTTCCTCCAGAAAGAATGCAAATGGGATGTACTTTGCAGGGGTTATCCTAATGTCTCCCTGGCCGTGCTTTCATTTCAAATAACCATTGTTTTGGCTTTGGATGTGCAATATTATTTGAATAGTGAAGAAATTAAAGTTATTCTAAACTTATTTTGATTGGAATAATAATGGTTTGCATTGCAGATTTGCAGATTTTTTTAAGGAATTCACATTGTATATGGGTTCTTCTGTTGAATTTATATAAATATTATATGCTTATAAAATGCAATTAGGGGTTTGTTTTAATCATTAGTCTGCCAATATCATATAATAATTATATCAGTCTTTTTAAAAATTAGCTTCTACCTAATAAGAAGAATTGGTTTTAGTCTATATATTTTATTCACAAAACTAATATTAGAATTATAGTAACGCTTTTTCTAACATAATAATGTAGGTGTTTAATTTCTTTACATTATCAAAGGATATACATGTTCTTATTACCTTGTTACCTTAGTTTTTCTTAATTTCAACAAAATTCAATTTATTTGCTATAAAAACTACCTGATAAACATGGAAGTTATGAAAAACAAAAGTTCCTGTACATGCTGAACTTCTGCAACATCACAACACAAATATTGCCAGCTCCAATGGGTGTTGGTCAACATGTTCCTAGCTACTTTTGACATTTTTCGGTGTTGCTCAACATGTGAATAGTACTATTTGTCTGCATTTCTCAAGTTTATAATATATTTGAGCATAAATTGACAATATAAATGTCTATGTGCCTCTTAATTTCACCCACAATGCTTTGGGTCCCGTGTATCTCATAGTCGATAACAGTCGACTTCTTGATACTTTTACATGGCTGTTTCATTTAACTTAATGTCTCCTAGTGCGCTTCGCCGGGCTCCTCAGCTGTTTCGACCTTCCTGTGCGCATCTCTTGCAACTTGGGGGATATTTTCCCGACGCAGCCAAATCCCCTGTCGCCCATTGCACAAACGTTGTCTAATTTGCTCATTTCAATTTCATTAAGTTGGCAGCTCTGTTTGCATATTAGCAGGCCAAACAGACGGCCGCCGGTCGGGTGAGTCAACCTCCTCTGGGCCTTGGCATCTGCAGCCTGCGAGGATGATGCTGGAGATGGAGATGGAGCTGAAGCTGATGCTGATGACTTTGTGGATCCGATGTTGGCCAATAACAACAGCAACACGAAAGGGGCAGGAGGAAGGTAAGCTGCTGGCAATATCAGATACGAGTACCAGGGCCGGGGAGTGGGCAAAACACACGAAAGGCTGACTGCATAGTTAACTAAGCAACAGGACGTGGACGGCGATGGCTGTGGCCGAGTGTGCCTGGGCTGTTAGTCGCTGCCTACAAGTGGGAATCTGCTAGCCAAGGGCCCATCCACACATATTTACCAAAACTGAGTCCGAGTTCGAGCCAGAACCAGAGCCAGAGCCAGAGTCCCAACGCAAACACAAACACGGACCCAAGCCAAACGACAACCGACCACAACCTGGAGTAACAGAAGCAGAAGCGGGAGAACATGGAGCGGGAGACCTGGAGGAGCACCAACAGAGCCAACAGCAGCAGCAGCCTAAACGCTGTTGATACATTGGCAAAGTTGGCAACCAAATATTGTTGCAGTCAGAAAACAAGTGAGAGGATGAGACAGTGGTTCAAGCCTATTTCATAAAGACAGAACAAGTATTTATGCGACTAAAATATAAGTTATAGAAAAGGTGCTGATAATCCCTTTCTGATAAAAATTATTATATAAAACATTGAAATATTTCTTGCAATTTAATTAATTCTAAAAGTCATGATACCTGTAGTTTAATTTTTCCCACACTTATTTAGATATAGTTTAGACAGTTTCGATGACTTAAAAAATAGTTTTGTGTATTTAAAATCCAATTAAATATTCCGATTTTGTGGTAATACTTTTTTGATAATAGATACACAATAAACTTGTCTTATTGATCAACTTTTTTCTTTCAGAACAAGTATTTATATGTCTAAAAACCAAGTTATAGAAAAGATAAAGACATTTCTCTTTCCTATAAAAATTATTATTCAAAACATTGAAATATTTCTTGCAATTTTTGGTTCAATGAAATTAATACTAAGTACTACTGATATCTGTAGTTTAATTTTCCCCACACTTATTTAATTTTAGTTTAGAGTTTCGATGGCTTAAGAAATAGTTTTGTGTTTTTAAAATCCAATGAAATATTCTTACTTTGTGGTATAACTTTTAATGATAATAAATACACAATAAACTTGTCTTATTTATCAGCTTTTTTCTATCAGAATAAGCATTTAAGCGACTAAAAATCAAGTTATAGAAAATATACAGAAATTTCCCTTATAAAAATTATTTTATAAAATATTGAAATATTTCTAGCAATTTTCTTTCTACTGAAATTAATACTACCTGTAGATAAATTTTTCCACACTTATCTAATTTTAGTTTAGACAGTTAAGTGTGTTTTTAAAATCCAATGAAATATTCCGACTTTATGATAATACTTTTCTTGATAATAAATAATCCTTTAACATGTCTTTTTACTCAGCATTTATCTCTCATGGTCCCACTGTACTGTGTCTGGCAGAGAAAACGAGAAAGGAGGCAGAGCAGGAGCGCGGGGCTCTGGGTAATTGGCCGAGGTGCCCGGGTCCAGCTCTCGGCCAGGTCCACTCCCCGGCCCTGCTGGTCCCTCCGATGCAGCAGTCACCACCTGGAGCCGAGTTCGAGTCCGACTCTCTATCGCAGCCTTTGCATCTCGAGACGAGTTTGCTAAGCAATAATTTTATTTTTAGTCATCGCATCCCAGCCTCGGTTGCGGGCCCTTCGCTCCTGCAATATCCATCCAGCTCTGGGCCCCTGTACTTATAACGACTTGCCGCTTGCGTTATTATCTCTGGGCATAAATTTAATGGCCAATATTCACAGCTCCACCCACTGTTGAAAATATATTCCTTTGGCCGGAGAGCGAAGAAATGGAATTATTTGTGGGCGACGGACGGCCAGGAAGGAATTCGCCGGGCAGCTGGGGTTAGGGCCTATAAATTATGATTTAGTTATGGCTCTGGGGCTCGCTGTATGGGAAGTACGCCATGCAAATTGATTTGGAGTGGCTACCCAGAGGTTGCCGGACGGACATTTGTCACAGTTGTTGATGGATGAGTGGCATCGCTGGGCGCCTGTTTGCATCTGTGAGATACGGAGATACGAATCTCGCAGATTTTTTGCAACACTTTGTCTTGCCAAATCAGCAAAATGGGCAACATGCCGTACTCGGCGCGGAAGGGGCTAGAAACAAGTTTCCATAGCCAGCTCGGCATTAGACCCGCTCGGGTGTCAACCTCAGCAGTTTTCGCTCCGCTCATTTGTTTATGGCCGAACGTATTCAGATTTCAGAGCTATTGACAGCTGAAATTGCTTACAAGTGGCACACGCAAACTTTTGCGGCAGCCTCTTCTCACGCGGATTTCTTCTGCCCATTGTATCTATGAAGTTGTTAAAGTCCGCGGCAAGAGCCACTTGAACTTGACGGTTTGGAGAAAGGCAGGGGGGCAGGCGGGAGAGTGTGGCAGTCTCAAGAGACAACGATACATTGTTGAAGTTGATGTCTTGAAGATTTATGCCACTCGAGAGCGCCAGCAACAACTTAAAAAAGTTACAACTTCATGGGGAAGCATCTCAACAGTAAAAACTAGGCGTTTTAAACATTTTAAAATAGCCAAAAAAAATCAAGCAAATAAACAAGCCGTAAATATATTAAAACAAATCTAAAAAGGTTACTACTTCCTCTTTTAAATAGTCTTAAATGGAAGAGAAGTACTCAAGCAGCATAGGCTTGTGGGTTTTTACATCTTAAAGGTTTAGTAACATAACTTAAGCTGTATTTCTAGTTTCTTTATCTTAAATGCTTCAGTATAAAATTACTGATTTATATAGATTCCAAACAATACAGATACACAGATTTCAAACAAATAACTCAGCAAATAGACAAGCCGTAAATATATTAAAATAAATCTGAAAACATAACTTCTTCCTCTTTTAAATATTCCTAAATTGAAGAGAAGTACTCAAGCAGCATAGGCTTGTGGGTTTTTACATCTTAAATGGTTAGCTGTATTTCTAGTTTCTTTATCTTAAATGCTTCAGTATAAAATTACTGATTTATATAGATTCCTTTACAAGCATCTCTCTTAGCCAATAGGCACCGTATCTTAATACCTATGACAACTTCTGCCGGGCGCTTGCCTTGAGCTCGAAAAAATTGCCAACTGGCTATAAACATTTTCCACACTCGACTTCAAATACAACACAACAGAGTGGGGCCATCGGCAGGGAGAGGGGAAGACCTAGAGAGGCCAGAAGGACACCAACACGTGGCCATAAACTGGCGACAGGCAAAAACAATTTAGCTTATAGATTGGGAGGAAGAAGGAAAGGTGCGGGGGATCGCTGTCATATTTTATGCCCAAATAGTTAAACGAATGCACAAACACACATAAAAACCAGCTGGAAAATTGCTTGTAAAACATTTTTGTGTGTGACATTGAGAAAGTCGGCGGGTCCGGGGGGGAGGTGCAGCGGGCCGTACGCATTCACAGCAAATCTCCGGGGCTCCTCTACACATTCCCATAAATCACAAAAAAGTATTTCCCATTTTCCTCTCACACACACATATATATAGATTTTTTTTGCTGGCTTTATTAATGCGCCTACACACATCTGTGCCTTGGCGGTGCCTGGCGGGGGGAGGTGCTTTGGGGGACATTTGGTATGTGGCTGACAGCCTATTTACGCCTCGTCGCCGGCAGGAAAATCCGGCAGCAGGAGCTGAACCCAGAGCGACTCCTGGCTCGGCTCCTGCCAGGCGGTGACTTCGTTTCCAGCTATTTATGATTTTCGCGCAATTTTTCTTTTTGGTTTTGTCTAGCAAAATACCCTGCTAAGTTGGCTATATAGGCATTGGAAGAAGCTGATCCAAATTTATTTGAATATGAAATCCTATAACTAATTAAACAACATACTTTATAAAAGGAAATAATATGTGAAAATAATATTGTATATATGAGAAACAAATACAAATATTTATGCAACAAAATTTAGGGTTATATTTTTAAGCCCTTTGAAAGCAATAGAAGCTATTCTGGTAATGAAAAGATTTAATCAATATGTTATCTTATTAAAATTAAATGTTAAATATTTAATATTTAATATAATATTTATGCAACAGAATGTAGGGTTATATTTGCAAGCCCTTTGAAAGCAATATAAGCTATTCTGGTAATCAGGAGATTTAATCAAAATGTGATCTTATTCAAATTAAATATTAAATATTTAATTTATTTATGCAACAGAATGTAGGGATATATTTTTAAGACATTTGAAAGCAATAGAAACTATTCTGGTAATCAGAAGATTTAATCAAAATGTGACCTTATTAAAATTAAATATTAAATATTTAATATAATATTTATGCAACAGAATGTAGGGTTATATTTGTAAGCCCTTTAAAAGCAATAGGAGCTATTGTGGTAATGAGAATATTTTACACAAATGTTGTTAAAATGTTATCTTATTAAAATTAAATATTGAATACTGACAAGTTTATATTCATGCCTATTATCGCCAAGGGTACACTGCACTTCTTTCCCAGAACTTGCAGCACATTTATAACTAATTACACTACGTACTTTATAAAAGAAACTAATTTGATAAAATAACAATATAGATGTGAGAAACAAATTAAAATATTTATGCAAGAGACTGAAAGATTGAAAGCAATAGAAGCTATTCTGGTAATCAGAAGATTTAATCAAAAAGTTATCTTATTAAAATTAAATATTAAATATTAAAGATAAATACTAAATACTAAATATGCAACAGAATGTAGGGTTATATTTTTAAACTCTTTGAAAGAAAAGCTTTTCTGGTAATCAGAAGATTTAATCAAAAAATGATCTTATTAAAAATAAATATTAAATACTGAAAAGGTCTCCTAATAGTTTATATGTCGCCAAGGGTACACTGCACTTCTTCCCCAGAACTTGCAGCACATTTACATGATTGTTTTTGTTATTTGCCTATTTTATTTTATCTGCCTGCTGATTTCCCGTCCGCAGTTTGGCAGTGCAGTGTTGTTTACTTGGCCGATGCCGAATCGGAGACAAGAGGGCGCTTTTTTGGTGGAAACGAACGCAGGGGAGGGGTGCCAACCCGTTGCAGACTCAGACTCACGAATGTTTAACAAATGTGTGACATTTTTGTGCGGTGGCATGGAAGCGATTGGGGAGCGGCGATGGGGGGGGGGCTGGGGGCAGAGGGGATGTCATGTGTGCGTGGCCCCCTCCTGCCCAGCGACTCTGGTCCAGGCTGTCTGTTTACTCTCTGCACACGCGTTTGGAATTGATTTTTATGCTGTGATTATATTTCCGAAAAGGTTGACGATGACTGGGATATGTGTGGGGTACATGGGGTGTGTGTGTGGGGCAGCCTCCGCGGCCACTCCCCCGTTTGTTTCAGTGTTTGTTCAGCAACAATGAAGTGTCGCCCCAGAGTCGAGAACACGCTTGAAAAAATATAAATTAAATTATGCGTTCATGTTGTTTTAATGGGCCTCTCTATAAAGTCGGGGGTGTCGGGGCTTCCAGAGGGAGTCTGGGGGCCGACAGATGCTGATAGTCAGTTGGTTGGTTGGCTGCTGCCCTCTCAGTTTTTTATGCGCCTTGTTTAACGATCGGAAGTTATATTCATAAAAATATGTCAATGAATTGTGAATTATTTATGGGGCATACCCAGGAAAAAATGTCATGCAGATAAATAAATTACAAGCTGAAAGGGGTATCCTTTGAAACCGAATAGGCTGTGCCCTGGATGTGTTTCAGTGAAGGAAGGTCTAAATAATATATGTAGAAAAAATTAGTGAGTATATTTAGACTGTCTGATAAATTAGGATAAAAAGGCTATATTTTACAAAGAAAATAAAGTAATAAATGTTGTTTCCAGTTGTGTGAATATATTTTGAAAATTAAAAAACAAAACCACTTCTATGCTGATTTATTAAATAATTTTTAAGTAATTTCTTTTAAAGCTTTTTTCATCACCCCATAAGTGTCATAAATGTAGATTAAAATTTCCACACACGCGTCAAATTAAATAAGAAAAAATATGCAGAAAAAAATCAAACTAGTTGAGAGGCTCCGTGAATAAATTGGATTTTCTTGCATGGCCCCAAGGCCTTGTGCTCAATTTACTTAGGAAAAAGAGCAAAAAAAAAAGTGTTATAAAATTGAAACTGAAACTTAATTGCAATTAAAGTTGAGTGCTGAAGGAAAGAGCCGGGCGAGCGAGCCAACGCAACGAGACGCTCGCGAAACGAACACCCTCAATTAAATTGAGTTTTGCGTTAGCCACCGACCTAGTTTCCAGCAAACACAAAACACACCTAGTCAGAAGACCGGGGACCAGGACACACGGACACCCGGACTCTTGGAGAGCCGGTTCCGGCCGGACGTCACTCTCCATCGCGCCCACAAAGTCTTGGCCAAAGGCTTGAATTTCAAACGACAATTAGAAAATTTGCAAATTACATAGAGACAGACATGGTAATGGAACTGAGTGAGCCAGGCTCTGAGAAAATAAAAAGCAACACAAAGGTGAGCAGCGGAAATTTTAATGAAAGGAAAGGCGAGAGGCTGCCGAGAGCCAACTGGAAGTGGCCTAGTCAGGTGGGTTTTGGCCCGCAAAAATTATGGACCCTCCTCTCGTTTCAGCGGGTGTTAAGTTGGTAATTTTATGCCTGAGTTAACTTTTAATTTGTGTAAATGATTTCGTGGATTTTATGCGCATCATTAAAACAAGCAGAGAATGCAGCCAGACGACGGGGAATGGGATTCGTCCGGGACATCTCCGGGCATAAGTATACTTTGATGTAAATAAGCGGCGTAGCGATGCGATAAATGCCCAAGATAGTTGAATGCTTTCGGGGATTGACAGACAGACAGTTTAATGCCTCTTGATTTGTGGGTCACTCTAGCCGGGGGAATCCCCGAGTCGGAGCATGAGCGATGGTGCCAAGTCAAATTAGGCAAATACCTCCATAAAGCGCGCCGAAAGCCTGACAGTTTGTCGGGGAGATTGAGGAAAACGCATTAAAAGTGTTTGATTGGATGGCGATTTCAAAGCATGCTTTCGTTTGATTTTGCAGATGGGAAATTCAATAAATTCTCATAGTTTATTTGGTCTTTAAAAGAAGAATTTGAAGTTGAATATCAATTAGGTACTTACGAGACTGATATATGACGGAGACAACCCTGAAACGATAACAAAAGGAATTTTCAGCCAATTATTTATTAATTTAATGAAGCCGAAAATATAATCAATGTCATATTATGCAAGTAGTAACCAAAAATTATTATATAATCAGATTTGTAAATGCTTTATTGATGGCCTGGCATGTCTCGAATACGCATACGCCCTGTTGGCCCCAGCTGGAAAATCCATTGCTTTTTTGGCCCATTCTGAACTCATTTGAATTTAACACTTTTATATGAAACTCCCAAGCGTCGCCGGCTCGTAAAAACAACAACGAAAAAACTTTTTTGGCGCCGCACATTATTAAAATTTCTTTATGACAAGCGAGTCGGGCCAAAAGCAAGTTTTCTGAGTGAAGTGGAGTGGAGGAGCTGCTCCGCAGAGCCGGTCCAAAGAGTCATCAACAGCCACAGCAAACGACGACAAAAGGCATAAAAACTGGTAACAAAATATTTGTATTTATATGGCTGGATCTCGGCCTCTGCGCGTGTGTGCGAGTGTGTGTGTGTGGTAACAACAGAAATTTGTTTTGGTCTTTAGTTTTAGCATAAATTAACATAAGATTTATGGCCGGTCCACTTGAAAATGAGACGAAACTAGAGAGGCCATAAAGTTGCTCTGCGCTGCGTTTAACAAGCGAATGAAAAAGTTCCTTGTTTTTAGGATATTTTCGAGGGAGTGGAGAGCCCTGCTTTCGGCCCGGCCGTGGAATTAAAGCCGGAATATTCCGCAACAGCACGTGTTTGGCATAGCCAACTCTAAACAGGAAATGGCCAAAAGGAAAAACTTCCAGATTAACCGGCACTTCTTTTTCTGGCAGTCTGCTCCTATTTAACTTGACAACTTTACAGCCGTCTGGCCACCTTCTTCACGTCCTTTCACCGCCGTAATGAGACTTATTTTTCTTCTTTCTTGGTCATGCTCAAAACAAGCGCCAATCAAGGAGACATCAGAGCCGTAACGAAAACTCGTTTTTAATTAAAGGCATCTTTATATTGCCTTGTTTATAATTCGATTCGATTTAATGTTCCATGCGGATACTTTCCTTGGGCGTTTAATATATAAATGCGATTCGATTTGAATGCTTAAAATCCCATAAATAAGTGACAGATAAATGCTCTGATCATCGGAACGATAATTATCAGAAATGATTTGTGTTCGATTTAATTGACGATGGGGGCGAGAGTTGGGCAGTTATGAAATGCAATTAACTCATGTCCGATGTCTGAATTTGATATATGAAATTTATAGCTTATTCTTTGGAAGGGGCAGGGGATACAATAAAGGATAGTTTTGCTACACAGCAACTATAAGTTGTAGCCATCTAAATAATTTATGTTTACTGAAGTACAAGGAGATAAATAACACTAATATTAAATAAGGTTCGAGCTAGTGAATTGATAACAAAACAAGGCACTTGATATGTGGAGACGTTCTGATGACAGGGATTCTAAAATTAATTAGGTCCGGTTTTTGGGGGATACAATAAAGAATAGTTTTTACAAAGAGGCGATAAATAACACTAATATTAAATAAGGTCCAAGCTAGTGAGTTGACATGAAAACAAGACACTTGATTTGTGGAAACGTTCTGATGACAGGGATTCTAGAATTAATTAGGTTCAGTTTTTGGTTGAAGTAAAGGCTTAGAGATACCCATTTTTTTACGTGCAGGCAGGAACTCTAAAAATTTGTTGACTCTGCTGGCCGTTTTCCTTATTAGTGGTATTGCCGGCCCCCACACTCCATTTCCACTGCACTCCCAGCCATCAAAGGGTTCCACACACACACTCTAGATTATTTCTCGCGGAAGTCACGTAGTCGCCGAGCAATTTGAAAATGAGTTTTGTCGGTTTTACACTCGCATATTTTTGTAGTCCGAGTACACTGTTCAGTGCTTGTTCTGCCATTCGGTTGCGGTCAATGAAAAGCCGCCGCGCCAAGATTTTCAAGCGTGGCAAGAATCGGGCTGCCAGGAATTGAGGAATTGAGCAATTCGCACGTTTGCCTCGCTCGAAACAAAGTAAAACAAAGGGATTGAACCACACGGAATACAGAAAATAATTCGAGTAGCGTTTCATATTGACGGCGGGGCCCAGACTTGGTGCTCGTTTCGTTTCGATTCGCTTCCAAGAAATGCCATAAATTCATCAATTATGACGGCTGGCGATGTGGACAACATTGGACATTGCAAGAAAGCTTCTTTTTGCGCGGGTTCTGAGGGAATTCGAGGGGGCGGAGCTGCCATGGAATGGTCCTCCTGCTCAGATTGACAGCTGTCAGGGCCAGCAACCGGAGGGGGTTCAGATAGAACGGCTCTTAAATTTTAAAAAATACTTTCTTAATTAAGAGGAGTGCAAAACAAATCTAGGAACGGAAGGGACAGTAAAATAAATCAACCTAAGAGGAAGTACCTAGAAGGGCATAAATACCTCTACTACAGAAAAGGCTCACAATGAATTAATTAATCCTTATATGCCTGTATTTTTTAATGATTTAAACATGTTTGAGTTTCTGTCTAGAAAAATTCATTTAGTATTGTTAAAGTAGAGCTTAATCCGTTCAACCTAAAACAATAATTCTACTTGCCTAATTTTATCAACAAACAAGTAGAAAAGCAGCTGTCGACTGTGAGATACCCGGCACCCAAAGCATTGTGGGTGAAATTAAAATTCACATGGGCATGGCTCTATCACTTTGTCTAAATAAGGCAAATCTATGGGGACTAAAGGCAGAAGAAAATGTTGATAAATTAATTAAAATGTTGCTAGGAACATGTTGAGCAACACCCAAAAAATACAAATGTTGCTAGGAGCATGTTGAGCAACATTTTGGTGCTGCCAACTCAAATGTATATGTTGCAGAAACTCAGCATAGAAAGAAACTGATTTTTTTAAATAACTCCTATATTTATCATCCGATTTCACTCAATTTTTTAGAGCTCTTCCGCACAAATGTATTTATTTCATTACCTTAAACCGAAAAAAACAACTATAGTTAGTTATATGTCTTAATGGTTTTTGCAACAGACTAGGATGTGGTCACCAAATTAGGTAGCTCTAGCTCTTATAGTCTCTGAGATCCGTTGTTTCACACGGACGGACAAACGGACATGGCTAAATCGACTCTACTAGTGACGCTGAACTAGAATATATATACATTATAGGGTCTTCTCCATTCTCTTTTGGCAGTAAGTTATAATACCCTTGTACCCTAAGGGTACCGGGTATAAAAAATGTGCTTTGAGCATTGAAATATAAAACTCTGTGCTTAATTAGTAAAGTTAAAGAACAAATAAATACCTCTAGGCATTAGTAATCGTTTATCAAATCGAGAACGGACATAAAATTGATTTCCAACCGTGCCATAAATTAATAGCTTTTCCATTGGCTTTTGAAGAACATAAAACTCATCTGCAGGCTCTGTTCGAGTGTATCCGTCCGAATACAGATGTTGCCGGATAGACTCTGTGTCGTAAAACAGTTTTTCTAATCCATTTACGAGACATATTCTAATTCAATACCATCCATTACATCGGCCATCAGTGGAGCAACTGAGCCGGGAAAATGGGGAAATGGGCGAGGGGAAAATGCATTCACACAGCCCTCGCTGGCTCGTCCACAATTGCCAACACGTGTGCGGCACGAAAACTAAACTGGCGTCATTTAATTAACCCGCCAGTGCAGTGCAGCAGAGGGGGTCCCTCCGGCTCTCGGATGAAATGCTAACCCCTGCCGCACACGGCGACCACATGATGATTATGATGGTGATGAGGGTATCACTGTCTCCCTCCCATCGGCTCTTCCCCTCTCTTTCCGGGGGTTATGCCTGGGCTTAGACCTCGTAAAATCGGGAAGTTATTTTTATGCGCTTTTAATAGACTCACGCTTAGAACGCCACCCCTGCCTCACATCGTATTTCATGTTTATGAATGCATTTTTATTATGATTTCAGCTCGCTTTTTGTTGCCTTCCTTTGTATTTCTGTTTCATTCGGTATAATTTTCATGGCTCTACTTTATGATCGTTAATTTTTACTGGGGAAAAGTTTACGACAATTACAGCGAGTGTGGGTGAGAGAACTGGGGGAGATATGGCAATTAAGCTGGAGAAAGGCAAGCAAATCTCGTACTCGTCGTAAATATTGATTTGACCCAGGCAACAACTCAATTCGAGGTTGAATATTGAACAGCAAATTAGTATGGTCTTCGTTGATGTTATAGAGACATACGCCCAACTAGTATTAAAGCCAAGGGGCAGTATGGGGTTAAGGAGCCGCAATAACACACACTCAACCCCACATCCCAAAAGAAACAAACCGAGGACAAACTCATAAATCTTTGCCCCTCGCAAAATCCAACAGAACATGCCATAAAACACATGAAGAAGTGTGTAAATAACAGAAGGAGCGGCAGGATGAGGGCGATATTGGGGAGAAGCACTGAACAGGAAGTAGTAGAAGTCTAGTGGGGCAAAAACCTCTGGACACCTTTAAGAATCTGTTTTTGCCTCGCGTTCCTGCCCCACCACAAACAATCTCACGAAATTTATGTGCGAGCATTTTTTGTTCGAAATGAAATCAAAAACAGACCTCCGCTCAGGGTGGGTCATTAATTTATGTAAAGCACAAATTATGATTGGGCGCAGTGGGGTAGGGAAATCGGGTGGTCATGGTTGTACAGGCAAAATATAAATATAGCAATAAGAGTTACTTATTATATAGCTATTCTGCCCATGAAATGGAGTCGTTTGTATCAATTTTTATAACAATATTAAAATTCCCGAGTATCGAACAGCTGAAATGATCTTTAAATAAGTTATTTCATTGTAGTTTCTGATATTGTAGCAAGGACTTCTATACTTAATAGTAAGCAAGGAAGCTTGCTTAGTGTACTTCGAAACACTATTATATAGTAACCCGACTTAAAAGTCAATAGTAATATTTAAAGTGTTGAAAACTACTTTATTTTAATTTACCTAAACCATTTTTTAGAACACCGAAACTATGCTTCTTTTGTCCGATCGTTCCTATAAGATACAAGAAATATTCCACCCTTTCAATAATGATCTGAGAACATTAGAGACTGAAATGTATTTAAAGTAAGTGAATAAATCTATCCTATAGAGTCTGAAAACTACTGGTCCAAATGGTCCTAAACTAATGGAAAGAGGAAGCATTGAACATTGAGCAGTAATAATAAATTTAATTAATATCTTTTGAAACAAATGTCTCCTATATAATATTTTAAAGTAAGAGGAAAAAAACATTCGGAAACTGAAAACATTGAACATTTAGCAGCAAATAATTAATTTCTTTTGAAATCCATATCTCATGTATTATATTTTTAAGTAGGAGGAAAAACACCAAATATTACAATATCCCAAGCCCACTTAGATTTTTCTTTGTGTATCCTTTTAACTAGGCCTATCCCTATGCCAAGTGGAGCAACAGCAGCAGCTGTAACACGTTGATTATGCAAGCTTCATGATGAAATCCCTGGAATGTGGACGATGATGATGATAATGGTGCTTGGGGTCTCTGCGGTTTCCTTCGGGCCCGGGACTGGGTCCTTGCTCTGGTTAAGGGTAAGTGAAAAGTACCGCAACCAGAGGAAGCCGCCGCTGCTTAATGGCGCAAAATGTTCGCAGTTGGTGAAGAAGAACCGAAATGATTTATGACACAAGGAAGTTAATTTATTAATTTCGCCAGGGCCCCCAGAATGTATGAAGGGACCACCGATGGGGACCGAAATGTTTACAAGCATTCATTTTATTTTTCTGCTCCAGAGACTCGGACGAGGCAGCATGAAATTAGGAAAGCTTTGGAAAAAACACGAAACCGCGGAACAAGGTTATATATATTAAAATATCTGATGAACAATGTTGAAAGGGAAATAAAGGGTGAATTTTACAATTATAAAATTATTATTTCATGTTTATAAAACTTGTTTTTATTGTGCCTTCATTGAAGTATAGTTCTTATTACCGCTTCTAGTTCCAAAAATGTACTTATAGTTAGGAAATCCTACCAGAATACACGGTCTCCTTGATTTATGTAATTAAGGAGAACTTCCCCTTGGGTTAATAGGAATAAATAACCCCTGATTTTCCCTGCCTCACACAACTGTCTGTCATCATCTCCCCAGGATGTCTTGACGTCATCTACCATCGAGCAGGCCAAAAAACCAAAAACCGCTTCAACCCATCGCACAACTCGATAAAATCAAATTTAGCTCATTAGCCAAGGAACCAAGAAATTGATTGCAATACGAATTTGCCTTCGCTTTGATCTGGAGGCACTCAACGACTTCGACCTGGGGGAAAATATTTTCCTAGGCGCTGATGGAGAGCACATAGTTTGAATATTTCTGATTTGAGTTTTCGAAAAATGTGAGCTCTTGATTAATTGCACAATCAGTTGAAGAAATAATTCGAATGTTGGAAAAGTTTCCATCGACAAATGAATTCATAAATATATCGCTTATTAAATCATCGAGCCTGTTGCTGGCTAAGGAATTAATGCGTTGACAAACAATTTCATTGGCGGATTGCGTCAGGAGTGCCGAAGAAAACCAAGGAGGAAAGATGACAAAGGCGGACGTTGGCGGTCTGTAAATCATATGATTACAAAGAGCACTTTCCACATATTCAAATGAAAGAAAGATTTTCCCCACGGTCTCTCGTTTCATTTTCATTTTTAAATGTTTGAGCAGGCGGCCATTAAGCTGTCAGCGGCTGTTCGGACGGAAGCTGCAGAAGGGAAGAAGATGGTCTAGGTCGGAAAATGGGAAAATCAGCCGGACCAGAGGCAGGAAGTTTGTGCAGAGTGCGTCGCGTGAAAAACATCTCAGCGAAGTGTGCACCACGGAAAATTCGCACTCCAGGCGAGTTCATTTGATGGATTTTCCCAGCCAGCTTTAAAGAAAATAAAATCGGAGAGAAATTATCAAAAGGCGTGGAAGCGTGGAAGTCGAGTTAAGGCATTTCCTTATTATGCTTTATTAAGCAATTGATCTTTGCCGATTTAATTTCGTTTAAGTAATTAATGCTTGCCGTTGGTAATTAATCGAAGTTGTCTTGAATAAGGTTAATATGGGATTTTGACTTCAAGTACAAAAATTACAAAATAATTAAGAAAAAGGTATGCATGTTTAATATATAATACAATATATAATATAATAATTCACTTAAGTCAAATTTAATTTGCAATGATATCGTGTATATATTAAATACCCAAATTTACTACTTCAAATCCGTTTTTTAAATTAAACTGAAAGGAAATCAAATATGAAACCATTAGCTTTTCCTGCACCTATGCTTACTTACCCACTTAAAACAGAAATGCTGTTCATAAAGGCCCCTCATAAACCAGAAATCCATAAATATTCCATCTAACCCACTTAAGTGAAACAAAAAGCTTGGCCAACATCTGTTTTTTCCATTTCAGTGAAACAACTCCGAGAGCGGAACAAACACGATCTAATAAATTCTTTCGTAATAAAAATACATCATCAAATAAATAGTGTTGCCTGACTGCCGTGCTCCATATAACTATTTGGCAAATAAAATAAATTGCCCCGAGCTTTCCGCTCCCTCAATCCCCTTCATCCCCTACTCCCAGTCTCTTTTTTCGGAGCTTATCTCTGGCCACACCAGCAAAGTGAAATGGGGGAAATGGCTGAAAGGTGGGCTTTGGACCCGAGCAACCCTTAAATCACATTTTGCCTAATTTTTCGCTGTCAAAAAACCTCATTAATCTTTCCCAGCCTGGCAATGGCATGAAAATGGAGCAGGATAAAAAAACATACGAGGAAATTGCTTAATAGGGGGGACTCCCCCGAAAACACACCCAAAGAGGCAGCTTTCTATACACTTAAAATAATACGTTTTCTTGGATGATATTCTTATTCTTTATTCTTAATATTTCTTCTGTTGTTAATATATATTTAAGGCATTTACTAGAGAATTTTTGGAAGCAGAATCTTTCGGGAAGTTTATTGTTAACTTGATAAAGATTATTAAAAATACTTTGAATTAATCATACAAAATACTTTTTGTTGAAAATGCAGTAGGTCTGGTTGTGAATATGTATAGAAATTCCTACCCCTGGCTTTTCCGGGTGTACACAGCTCTGACTTCCCTTTTGTTTTACCTTTCGGAGTTCTGGAAGTTGCCCTTGAAAAATTACCGACTCGTATGTCAACCCACAGGAAAGGGAGAATGCCAGGAGATTAGGTAAGAAGCAGAATGCTAGTCGGACTGTAAAAGTCGAACGTGTGTAATTTATTTAAATTTAAGGGCCCCAGCCCCGGCTGAGAAGTCGAGAGCCTTGGAGTATGCGGCGCTCTGTTTTTCCAATCCTGCCCCACGTGCTTCAACCCTATTTTTCGGGCCACTTGAATATTGATTTCTTGCGTAATCTTTGTGGCACGCCCACACCTCTCAGGGCTCGCAGCCCTCCTTCTTTTCAGTGATAGTGTCGTTCGCCCCCATTGACGTTTCATATTTATTAATGAGGCGCATTTGTGTTTGGAATTTATAATAGGGGGTGGAGCTGGAGGGGTCCCCTTCGGCCGCTGCTTCTGGTACTTCTGGCCCAAATGTAATTGAGTAATTAACATAAATTATAATACATAATTTGCGCTCGCCCTTTTCCGTAATTGTTGTTAGGTAAATTGGATTACAGGCCAACTTGCCTAACTTTGCCCCCGCCCCCACTCAGCATAAATGAAAATTATTGTTTAGGCCCTATCGTGTAGTACATATACATGCTCAGAGGAGAATCGCGAATGCGATAAGCAATTTATGTTCAAAGTTTCAGCCGCTGAAAAGTTTGCTGCTGCGTTGCTCAGAGCGAAATCAAACTAAATCGGAATCAGCACAAATTCTCCAAATAATGCTTAAAATAAAATCACGGCAAGTGCTGAAGTTGTCAAGAAGGGAATTCATCGGGCGGGAAAACCTAATCAAAGCCATATTGTCGATTTTCCTTTTAGAAGGGATGCGAGGAAAGACTTGTGAAGAAAGAGTGCGAAAACATGATGAACGAGTGTTCCAGGAAATATGAAATTTAAAATTATTAAATAATCATATTACCAATTTCTGACGATTCTTAGGATTGTCACAGATATTTTATAACAAATACAAATTGGTAAATAATAATATATACATTTAATACAGATTAGAACAAACTCAAACAAAATAATGTCTTTAATAATTTTGAAATTTGTATAGCATATAGAAACGATCAGAAAATAAAATAGGAAAATAATATGAAGACTGACACAACTTCCCTATTATTTTTGTTAACCCGGTTTATAAATAGATTCACTTTTATTTTCCAGATTAATTCTTAGGTTTTTAATGTGTTTTCATGATGATCTTAAAAGTGACCATACTTTCTTAACCTCTTTAATGTTAACCTATTTGATCGTTTCTCATATTATTGGAATATTGGGAAATGGAACATAAATGCAAACAGTCTCACTTTACCAAAATGCTTATTCTCACTGCTAATACACTAGTACTTAATATACATATCTGCTAACAATAGCATATAGAAACGATGGGAAAAGAAATAAGAAACTAATATGAAGAATGACCTAACTACCCTTTTATTTTATTTATTAACAAGATAGCTTAATTTCTTCAGTGCTCTTCTCGCAAAATTCTAGATTACATCCCTCACTTCACGTAATAGGGTATACTCTCGTGCCTGGACTAGGCGAGCATTGGGCATAAAGGCCAGGCATATGACACCACAGACCCGCTTCCACTTGATATCCGCCTGGCCCGCCACCGCTGCCTCTGCTGGTTTTTCTTTCCTCGCTCTGTGGGCAGAGTCACCGGGGCAGTCATCTGTCAGAAGCTGGCAGTCGGAAGCAGCAGCCCTGACGCCATATTGAATTTCCTATATGCGGGGCCCCTCCTTGACGTGGGCGTGTGTATCTGCGGACGTTCCTGGTTCCAGTGCCATCCCACCTTGTTGCTGCCTGTCGCACACACATCAACAGGAGCAACAGCAACATCAACAGGGGCAACATCATCGCTGACATCGCTAACTCTGCTGGGATTTCATCGTTTTTGGCCCAAAGGACCAGTGTGAGGGAGACGGCAACTGGCAACTGGCAACTCTGTGCATAATTTTGCGCCTTGTTGTCATGTTTCAGGACTCCTCTCCTCGGCTCCTTGTCTTCACGTGCTCGTGTGTTTTGGTTGGGCCTTGTAAAATGTAAATAAATACTGAGAGGCACGAGCAAAGGGAAATCACTTTTGTTTGGTTAGTTAGATTATTTCAAAGGTTTATGCGGCAACCATTGCTAAATGGAAAATATTTCTTAAGGTTGAAAAAGGACATTAGAATAAATTATAACTTTCAGAGTCCAGATCCTCTAACCTCCATCTGAAATTAGGATTGTTAAGTTTCGTGTTTTTAAAAATCAATAATTTTATTTCTGTTATCCTAATTACACATATGATATAAAAATGTGCTTTTATCCTATGTATTTAGGTTTATATTTTGGTAAGATACATAAAAAACAATCAGGAAATCTACAGTCGAGTGTTATCGACTGTGAGATACCCGGTACCCAAAGCATTGTGGGTGAAATTAAGAGGCATTTGGAAATGGCTAATTCACTTTGTCTAATTATGCTTTAATTTATGATAAACTTGACAGATGTTATTAAATGAAAATAAATGTTGCTAGAAACATTTTGAGCAACACCCACTGGAGCTGCCAACTCAAATGTAGATGTTGCAGAAGCTCAGTATACACAGAAAAGGTTTTTATAATAACTCCCATGTTTATCATCAAATTTCACTCAACTTCATATTTATTTTATAGCTATTTACTCTTATTCGAAAATCACAATCGTAGTTTAAATATATGTCCTTTATGGTTCATAGTTATAATACCCTCGTTTCCTATGGGTATTTGATTTGATTCCCAATTCCTTCAATTTCAGTGGGTCTTTGTCAACTTTGCTTATGATTTTATATTCTTATCACCTTTTAGCGGCGCATAAACCATTCTAAAGCACTGACATGGGGAAAGGAGTATAGGGTGGTATCTTCTGGTCTGGTTTCAACGCCTTGTTGCAAAGGCTTCTGGGTCCTCCCCAAAGGGGTTGGTTCTGGGCGCTGCCCCCAAATATTTACCTATTTTCAGAGCCCAGTTTTCCGACTGTTGTGCGTTGCTTACGCAGCTATCGTCAGGTCAGGAACAACAATGCCAAGACAAAAAGCCCCCTTCAGGAGCCCCCTCTCACCCCCTGAATTCCTGGTGCTGCCAAGTTAAGCGTCAAAAGTTTTGATAGCCTGTGAGCTGCCTACTCAAGTGACTTGGCCCCCTTTCCCTGGCCTCGGGTTCAGCTGGAGCTTCTTTAAGGAACGGAGCCTGGCTGCTCAGTCGGCATTTTTCATTTTTAGTTGGCAAATTTTTAACACAAAACTTTTATGTAAAATGTCTTCCCAGATAAAAGTTTAAATTGTCAATTGAAAATGTTGTTTGGCAAAAGTTTTTTTGATTAATTTTCACAGCGCTGCGTTGACAAAGAAGCGCTGGGCGGGAAAGCGGGCGAAAATTCAGCGAATGAAGCACGAGGCAAACAAACAATTGCGCACATTAACGCTTAGAGATACACAGCGAAAGCGAGGAAGAGGAAGCTGGAGAAAGGACGAAAGAAATGAAGAGGCAATGGCGATTTACATGTGAATGTGTTCAAATAGAATTTAATGGGAGAAACAACAAACGAAAGTCTATGGCAAATACATTCAAAGGAATTAACAAGGAGTTTTGGAATGCTGGAGGGAAATGTTTCAGAGTAAAGTCATTTGAAAGCTTTAATATTCTTTTATATATATTTTATTTGTTAATCTACTTTGGATATTTATATCTGTATATACCTTTATCATATATCTGGAAATTTAAATCGATTTACAATGAATGTGTTCAAATAGAATTTAATGGGAGAAACAACAAACGAAAGTCTATGGCAAATACATTCAAAGGAATTAAGCAACGAGTTTTGGAGGGAAGGAGGGAAATGTTTCTGAATTAAACCATTTGAATGTTATAAGATGCTTTTTGTATTTTTTATTTGTTAATCTACTCTGATTTTATATCTGTATACACCTTTATTATATCTGGATTTTTATATCGATGTACATGTGAATCTGTCCAAACAGAACTTAATGGCAGAACCCAAAAAAAACGATATTCTATGGCAAATACATTCAAAGGAATTAAGCAATGAGTTTTGGAAGGCAGGAGGCAAATATTTCAGAATAAAATCATTTGAAAGCTTTAATATGCTTTTATATATATTTTATTTGTTAATCTACTTTGACTTTGGATATTTATATCTGTATACACCTTTATTATATCTGGATATTTATATCGATTTACTTGTGAATGTGTTCAAATAAAATGTAATGGCAGAAAAACAAACGGGAAGTCTTTGGCAAATATATTCAAAGGAATTAAACAACGAGTATTAGAAGGCAGGAGGGAAATGTTTCAGAATTAAACTATTTGAAAGCTTTAAGATGCTTATTAAGATGCTTTTATATATATATTATTATTTGTTAATATACTTCGACTTTGAATATTTATAACTGCGACTTTTTGTATTACTTAAATTTTAATTAAATTCAATTTTATACCCTTTTTTAAACCTTCTTTCGATAATATCTATGAATTCTATAAAAGCAGTATCCAACTTCTATTAAATATTATATTTGTACTATTTCCTCAATCAGTTTTGATGATAAACTACCCGTTTTTGAATTTAATATAGCTTATAATGTCTTTATCTCATGTTATATCTAATACTTGTTTTATTTTTCTCGCCCAATTTAAGCCGGGTCTATTTCACATATAATTTCTGTATCCTTCTGGTTAAATTGCCGGCTTTGTTACATCCTTTGTCAAGCTCTTTGGCACTTGGCTCGACATCGTCTTCCTTTGATTTAGCGTTCGGAAAGCCATTTTGTACAATTTCCACACGATTGATTTCGCAAATTTTCGCCGCAGCAGAGTCTGCAGGCAATACACCCCCCAAACTCCGAGAATTACCCCAGAGAAGCAGCGGGAATACAGGTTCCGCACTTGTAATGCCTTTTGCCCTGTAGCCACAATTACCCAAAAAGCCGAACCAATTCCAGTTTTAGTCCCCAAGTCCACAGTCCACAACCACCCCTTGCTCGCACACTCCCTCGCACCCACGTGCTACTTAGGGAGCGAGGGCGGGTTATTTCCTAGGACTTATCGACTGGGAGATATCTCGGGTAATGCAATTAGATCGCTCCCCAAAAATGTTCGGTTCGTCGTTGGTTGGGCAATTCATAAATATTTTATTTGGCCATCACACCCTTTGACCTGCTCCATAAGTCAGACCTCCCAGAAAAAACGGTCAGAGTCAAACTACAGTTGCGGTCAAAATAATAATGGTACTAAAGTAGAACAAAGAATACATATAATAAAAAAAAAAGCAATACCGCATTAAGAGGGCTTAGAAAGTAATTCTTATTATTTATAACTTTAAATTTAATTACGATATATTAAGAATAATGTAGTTACGTGTTCATATATGTAGTTCTTAACTTGTACCTTGTACAATAACAAATTAAATCAATATGATCATCAAAGTCAAATTATAAAAATTATGTTAGTAAAAATAAGGGAATATGGCAACGTCCCAACATGGATGTTTCGGATGTTCATCAGTATCCTAATTTTAACAAAACATTAAGAAATGTCTTTAGATAAATACAGAACATATTGCATACTCTCTCTCAATGTTTTAGTTCTCTTCTTAGCCTTGACGCTTGGGAGGTTGCCAGGCATCTTCATCAGTTACCACATGCTAAAGGCTTCATCAGTACTCAAATTTTAATAACACATTTAGAAATGTTTTCAGATAAATACAAAACATATTCCATACTCTCTCTCAATGTTTGAGTTCTCTTCTAAGCCTTGACCTTTGGGAGGTTGCCAGGCATCTTCATCAGTTACCCCAAGCTAAAGGCCTTTTCATATATCAAAAGACTAGAGACATATTAACTTTACTGCGACTGTGGCCCCAAAAATACAACGAGTCATTGATATTGCGTATACGCCATCATGACTATCTAATATGGCCCTTGCCGCTCTCCGTTCTTCATTATTACCTAACGCCCGGGCAATGGCAAGCAAATTGCTTTTCGGCCAGGCTCTAGGCCCTCTCTGTTTGGCCATCACATTAGAGCTGCATGGGGTTTCCGGTTCTACCCCCAAGCCGATTCAAAGGGTTAAAAAGGTGCGGTTAGCCGAGGGCCGCGGTTCCAAACCGTAGAAAACCAACCCCCAGGAGCGGACACCAGCTGCATTTGCTTTGCTGTCTTCCTTGTTTGCTCTGCCTTCGGTTAAACTTCCTTCCGTTGCTTTGATGTGCCAGAAATTAATTGCCTACAATTAGGAGCTCTGGCAAATGTCACTCACTCACTCAGGAGCGGGGAACCACCCTTTCCCTGGTATCACTAACCATTTTTGACACTTACCGTTGCTCCTGCTTTCCGGTGGCTTAAAGGCTTCCCAAGTAATGTCTGCAACGAAAAAAAGGAAAACGAGTGTTTGTTAGTCCAAAGTTCGAGATGAAGTGACTCCTGAAAGCCGACAAAACACATGCCATTACATGGTCATACTTGTGCAGACTTGTGGAATGTCTGCCCATGTCACAAGCCTCCCAACCTCTGGCCAAAGTCCAGGTCCAAGTCCAAGTCCAAAGACCCGGCCAGAGCCCAAGAACCAGCCATAACAAGGGAAAAGTTCCACCAACTTTGCGTCGAGTGCCTTTTGCCTAATGAAAAGAGTCTGTCATTGACTAGGGGAAATGGAAAAGTTTTTCATTGACCAGCCCCGAAAGTGGTAAGAAGGAGCGAAGAGCCTTGTCCAGTTATGGCCTGTGACAGGCAGTTACTCTGGTCTCCTTTTTTTATTGAAATAAATAAAAGTAAATGATCGGGAATGGGTAAAAAGAAAATCTGAGAAGTACCCGCAAAACACCTTAAACACCTTAAGAAATCATTAGGTCATTAAGTTGATTAATTATTAAATCTATTATTTTTAACAGTATTTTAAAATCAAGCTTCATATTAGAAAAGTATTATTTTCTTCAAAAAAATCAAAATTACATATCAAATCATATACATACATCATCATCAAATCAATACATACATACAGTAGAGATAATAAAAAGAAATGGGTAATTATATATATTGTAAATGATGGTCTTTTTATTTAATTTACATATTTTTATAATTTTGTCGATTTGTTTCTTCTTCTTATTGTCAAGTGAAGTTGGCTGCGCTTCCTAAGATATTTATCGTGTTATCTATACTTAATAATATCTACTATTATAAATATATGAAGTACACACACTAGTACCCTACATTACATTAAATAACCATATGTTCACACTAAAAATACATATGTTTACAATGTTAATTATTTAATCTATTATAATAATTTATTTAAGCTCATACATATTTTATTCAAGCATAGTATATGAATCACAAGATTCTGAAGAAACCTGCATCTTTCTTATATCAATTATTTTATTTAATCAATAATAATCATTCTGTAATGGTTTGAAAGCTAATGCTTATTCTGTTGTGATATATAAAAACTACTTTTATAAATATTCATTCTGTAATGTTTTGAAAATTACTCCTTATTCTGTTGTTATATACAAACTATTTTTCAGTGTGCTTATTAAATTGCCATCTTCTCGGAAATCTTTCCGCCGGCCCTTCAAACTGGACTGACCATTTCAAACAGACAGTAACTTACGAAAGTTGTTCCGTGCCAAACAGAAATTACATTTATTCGCCCCGAATTCGTTTCTGGTACTCGTATCTTATTTGGCTATATTGTTGGCCGGGTCCCTAGACATTTCTAATGGTGCTTGGCGTACAGACTCACATATAGACTGGCCGAAAGAGATTTATTATCAACTGTCATTGTCGGAGGCCCACACACAGCCACAGATATATCTAAGTATTTTTTGGCCACCAGCAATCATTTCCACATCTCTCAGGAGCCGCAAGACATTTGTTATAATCAAAAGTTCTTGACTACGCGATGGCTGCTGCCTTGATTTCTCTGGCCCCAAAAAAGCACAAGTTTCCGAAATAGTTTTTCTGATTTTCCTCGCAATTTGTTTGGCTTAAGGTTGACAGTTCAATAAGGCAGAATTTCGCTTTAATATCCATAAATAACAGCCGCAAACAAAAAAGTTCCTACCTGGGGGCGCAGGGTTACTAATTACGCATACGCAACGCTGTCTTAGGGGTTGGAAAAGTTGCCGGAAAAGTTCCTTAACCTTCTGCGCCCTAATGCCATTTCCAATAACTTCTGCTGCAGTTCCCACAAAATTGAGGGAAAAGTCGAAGAAGATGGCAAAAACGGAGACATTTGCCAAAAATCCCTGCCTCGCCATATATCGTTTTAACATAATTTCTGTGGTAAAATTAACTTTATGAACTGTTGAATGAAACGAGAACGGGAACGAGAACAACCCTCGGAGGCAGCCAGGCACCCAGGCAGCCAGGCAGCCAGCGAGTAGCTAGCGTGCGTCTCACAACCTGCCACTTAAAACAAATAACAAAGTTTTGCTTAACTTTCCTCTAGCTCCTGGTCCTCGTCCTCGTCCTCGTCCTCGTCCTTTCCTATTTCCCTTTTTCCTTATTTTATTCAGGCAGCTCTTGGGGGAAATTATGGCCAGACACAAAGCGAAAAGCGTCGTCAACTACGTCGAGCGGCTTTTGTCTTGGGCGGCACGGCATCCAGCAGGAAAATCATCCTCGACAAGGACTCCTTCTCAGCCCTGTCTGGCAAGGAAGTGGTATCGCCAGGCAGAAAAGCAGGCAAAGTACCAAAGCTCCTCCTGATGGCAAAATTACATATGAAAGTGGATTTCATTAAAAAGAAGTTGGCTGCAGTGAAATACGGCAAGTAAAAGACATTTATCCAGGAGGGTTTGTCTGTGGCCTATCAGAGATGACCAGATTTCTCTGGATATTGTTCAAAGGATTCCGAAGAGCTGCCTAAAAGCCATTTATAATATATGAGAATAAATACATTTTTGTATTAAAAAACTTGTTTATTTTATTTATTTATCATTATATTGTCTGATGTAACAAAATGTTGAAAGTTTTTACATGTTAAAATATTTTAAATTGAAAACTAAGACTAAAATGAAACAAAATATTGACAATAATTTTTCCCAAAGGTTTTTAAATTGTTTCAGTTTTTATGTAAAAAGTATATTATTAAGGTAAAAGAAAAAAAAGGTAAATGTTGTGTTCCTTTGATATTTTTAAACAATAACTCCATAAGTGTTTAAAAGTATCTAAAAACCGGGCACAAACTTTACTGTAATTTACATTTTTTAGTTTATATAAATATTTTTCTTAAAGCTTAATGGAAAATATTTAATTAAAGTCAAGCCCACAATTTTTCACATATTTTCAAAGTAATTGTTACTAAAATACTATTTTTTTTTTTACTACAAAAACTATTTTAATTTCTTGTTCTTGAATAACAAAGGGTATTTCGGTTTCTAAAGCCATGTATATCAGCTCATCACCGGCTACAACTGGTAGCAGCAGTAGATTGGATTCAGCAGGTCCTTGGACAGGTGACGATGCCATGGCGACGGGCAATAAGTTAATGCAAAATAGTCGACGTTCTTCAGCACTAAGGGCGCCGAAGCCCTTCGACAGAAAGATAAAAGAAAATCCATCAAACTAAAACGGCTTCAAGACGCTCGCTAATTGGCTCTAGCCGGAGGGGAAAAGCAGAGGTAAGTCCGCCGAATACCATCAAACATCATCAGCCGGAAAGGTGTAAGAAAAATCGTAATGAGACGTTCAAGCCAAACACAATTGGCTGCACTTGGGTTTGGGGCAATTCGGTTAGGCAATATAGCGTTATGTGGGGAAGGCTTTCAACGTTGAACGAACCTCTTCCGAAAGAGTGAGGGCGTACATATAAAAGCGGCGCCAACTCGAAGCCAACTTCATGAATTTTGAATGAACGTAAAGGGCAGAAACTAATGCCAGCAAAAGCTGGGGGAGTACCCGGCCCTTCAGCTCCCAGGGAGCCAGGGAAAACTAAGGACGAGGGCATTTTCCCGCTGACACAAGACATGGAGGAGCCATCGTTTCCAACTTCCGACGACTACTTAGAGACGCCTAAACAGCTTCATTACTTTTATGGAGCTGACGGCGCGCTTCGTTGGCTCGCCATTGTCTGTTGCCCGTTTGGTTGTTGGCTGTTTGGCTGTTTGGCTGTTTGTCTGGCCAGGCGCAAATTTGTTTGTGTAAATTAAATGAAATGACTGTAAAAATGCCAAATAAGCTAATTTGCGGTTAGTTTTTTTCTGTTCCCTCGAATTTATATACAAGAGGATGCAAAAAGGGACAGGACTGGTGTGCTCTCAAGTTTTGAGTTATGGAAACATTAACTAACTTGTCACAGAAAGCCCTGAAAATTCTTTAAAAAGCTTTGCTGTGATTTATTTCGTGTTCTGCATTTTAATCTAGTTATAAAAGTTTATAAAATCATCATTTAACATTAAAGAAACATATATAATAATGAAAAAATATCACTATTGTTAGCCTGGTTTTTTAATGGATTCACTTTTATTTTATAGATTTTTAATTTGAAGTTTGTAAAAATATGTTTTCATTCCTGTTTCATTGATCTTGAAGTGACCATACTCTCTTAACTTATTTAATGTTAACCTCTTTAATCATTTTACATATTATTGGAATATTGGGAACTGGAACATAAATACAGAAATGCCAACTGGTATTCACTATACCAAAATGCTTAATCTTAACTGCTATTAATTATTTTATTTATTTTTTATTGAATTTTATTTCCTACGATTTGATTCTACGAATATTTTCAAGATATTATAAGAAATACAAGTTTTCTTATAGTTACCCAATTCAGTTTCCGAAACCTCTGTGTTAAAATATCATTTGTTTTGGACCCGTTTTATTATTAAACGATCAATCAGAGACAAAAAACTGGCTTGCAGTCGTTGTTCACTTTCTTCATTTAACTTTTATAAGCCTCCAACCAAGTCACTCCAATTTGAGTTTAGTCCGTGCCGAGCTCTTTGTATCCCCGATGGTGTTGGCCCTGTTCAGTGGAGTCCTTGTTGTGGTCACCACCAGTGTCTGGATGGTCATTTTCTGGACTCCACTCTGGTTGCATACTAAATGCAGAAGACTCCTTGCTGCCCCACCAGCTCTGGTTATTTTTACGCCCGACCATGAATTTTGCATTAGAGTTTAGTTAAAGTGCAGCTGGTGCGAATCCCAAACGGATATGGTAAGCGGAACTCTAGCCTTTTTTTATTCGGAAAATATATAGCATAGATATGGAGAGCATGCAAAGCCAGCGCCAGTGTCATGGCCGATAACTATGTAGAGGGTTGGGGAGGAATTTAGAGAATTTAAAGCCGGTTTAAGGGTTGCTGGCTGCAAGTTATTTATATGAAACTATAGGAAAAATAATAGAATGCAACCCGATATTATGAGAAAACCACTAATTGTGCTAAACAAGGAAGCCAAAGCAAAACTGTAATTAATACAATTACTATAAATAGCGAACATAAAATCAGCGGATATAGGTAAATACAATAAATTGTTACAATTGTAACAAGGCCAGAAATATTTATATCGTACTGCAAAAAACATAAACCAATTTTTAATATTAATTTTATGAAAAGGTCCCATTTGTTTATTATTAAAGTAGAGTATTAATAATTTAAGAACTGGTGCGTCTATGTCTTTAGACTTTGTTGTTGAAAAAACTTGTATAAAAATTTACAGAAACAATTTCAAGGTAAATTTATTGTGTTCTACCATTTTAATAAAAGAAAGCCATTTAATTTTATTTATAAAACAAAAATGGAAATATGTTTAGCAGTATTATTTTAAAATAAATACATTTTCTAGGCACTTGCACAAGTATTTTAAATGGAGGGATATATAATCAAGTTTTAAAACCTAAGCCTAACACATTCGTCTTATAAATAAACAGGCAGAAAGGCAATTAAGTTTGTGGTAAATAACCATAACTATTAAATTAATCTGACGTTTCTTTATGACTACGATCAACACATAACAATTTACGTATCAAAAAGTTGTATTTGAACCGTCGACAGCTGCTGTGTTGAAGTAATACAGAACACAGTTTCCAAGCCTCCCAAGCTTTATGTAAAACTAATCCTCAACTCAACTTGGGCTCCAAATGAACCCAACTATTTCCGCTTCGGGTCTCTCATTAGTTTTCTCGATTGCCTGAAGAAGCTTTCCTCTCCCGGATTTCCCCTGAATTGATAATGGTGAAATACTTTCCCCCCTCTAGATAACTAAACTCCAACTGAGCGACAACAGCTGCCACAGGGTCCTGTTGGCTCCTCCAAATGAATTATAGCAACAACAAACTTTTGCATTATTTTATGAAATTTTCGTTAAACAAATTTGTAGCCCGCTTGCCAGGCATGGGGCTTGTGTTTGTGTTTGGCTGTTTTACTTAAATATAAGCAGAATCAGAGGGCCGCCAGTGAAGCTCCCTTTTCTGAGCTTGAAAGTTGTTCAGTTTGTGTCACCCGGACACACCTGAGAGTCCTGGAAAAGGATGGGCCGAGGGATATACTCGTGTTCCGAGAGCGAGTATCTGGCGCACAACGGCTTCCCCTCAGCCCCAGCCCTCGTCATCGTCCTCGCCCTGTAAGTATGGTATTATAACTTTTTCACGGCATAATTTATGCGCACTTTATGCAAATTTTTTTCTATAAACCAACCAACGCTGATGCACGGCCAAAAATACTTTTGAATCGGTGGATTACAAGCCATACTAGATGTTTTGAATATAAAAAAAAAATATTTCTTGTTATCCTTTTTAATGAGAAAGCCTAAAAATATATATATTTATAACCAAATTATTTTGTACTGCAAAATAAGCAAGATATTTCTTATCATGATCATGACAATGATATCTTTGTTAATATTAAATTATACATTTAACAGTAAATAAGTATAACAAAATGATATATTTTAATAAAGATATCTGCACCTCAAGTGAACATTCATATATTTTTAACATGTTTTTATCTATTTGATAGATTTTTATAAAGTACCCAATTAAGTATATTCATCATAGATTTTAAAGTAAACTAAGAAAATATACCTTTTAATTCCCAATATAGGCAATAAATTAGGCACAATCTTGGTCGCTTTTTTCACTGCATTGAGTGCGCCTTGAAGAGAAAGCCTGCGTATATGCGCGTTGTTTTTGAAATGTAAGCTGTAAGCGGGTTTTTGCTTTTAAAAAACAGATATTCAACATGGTGTGGCTAGGCAGGCCGGGGGAAGTGGGGTCGATAGAGGAGCGCTACGTAAACGCCAGTAATTATACATTTCTGCAAAAGTGCCTGCTGCCAGGTTCGACTTTTTGGCCCACCAATCCCGGCCAGGCGCTTATTTTTAATGAAAAAAGTTCCCCCGACTGGGGCTCTCTGTGGCCCGGGCAAGTTCTAATTGATTTTTAGATTGATATGCAAAGCGGGAGCGAGCCGAGCCATGCCGAGATTTCTGCTACCCCGTCCCTTTGCTCCGTTGACAGAAAGTTTTTTGTCAGGACTCTGCCACTCCCGAAAAACTCCACCATAGGCATATGAAATTTCAATTAAAATGCCAAAACCGAAATGCTAATGGCCAGTTGATATGCAACTAATTTGCAATTTTATTTTATGTCCTCGGCCTTTGGCAGAGTTTTGCATTTCTACCCTATAATTTATCAATTTGGCTTATCGTTTTTGCGAATTTTGTTCGGATAATTTACTTATTGCATTTTAGATTTTCCTGATTGGCGAAAGGATTTTATTGCATATTTTATTTAACTCAATTTATTATCATATCCTGTTATTTGGAGTAGACATTGATTAAATAGTTGTCTGAAACAATAAACAAAAAAGTAGATTTGCTTTAATTTTGATACATTTTATTTTAGTTTCATATGGTATAGATCAGTGGTGCCCACAGCCCGGCCTCGCGGGTCACCAAATTTCTCTGTTCTGCCTCTGCGACACACGCACAGTATGCACAAAATGTTACCATGCGCACCAGTGCGGTCAAATTAAATCTTTGTGGCTAAATATAGCCATTTTTGAGATAAATAAGTTTTTAATTAGTCATAGCAGTGGTGCCCACAGCCCTGCCTCGTGAGTCATCAACTTTCTATGCCCTGCTAACCATTTTTACAGTGAAATAGATATTTTTTGGACATGGCTACATTTTATGCAATATTACAAATATGTAATCTAAATATGTCCAATCTAAAAGCTTCTTTCTATTTCTAGCCCACACAAATTGAATTGTATTGCCCACCACTGGTATAGATAAATATGTGCAAATTACATTTTATTGTTCAAGCAACTTCTGATTAAAATGTTAAATTTTTAATGTACCAGTACTAATTACATTGTAATACTTTAAAAATTTCTTTTTATCTTTAAGTGTTTCTTTATTTTCCCAATTTTTTAACACTCACTGCCATTATTAGAACTTTCCATCAGTGCAAAAGTAATTTCTGCTTTATACAATGGCCCATTTCAATTCATTGAGATAGCTTTCCCTTCGAACTGAATCCAAATCCTCACACCTGCGCGCCGCCCTCGAAGTCCTTTCTCTTCGGGGCCTTAATTGAATTCGTGTAATTCGTCCGGCGATTTGCCTTTCCGCTGTTCCACCTTCTTTTCTTCCTTGTCTCTCGGTCTTCGTTTAATGAGGACTGACAGGCGACAAGCGTAATTAAATTTTATTTCACTCTTACATGCAAATTCTAAGCGAGTTCTTTTTTAGTCACGTCGCTTTGTCTTCTCCCCGGGCCTTGATTTGATTTTCCGGGGTGGTATTATCTTAGTCAATCTCTTTTTAGGGGTAGACTTGGCTGTAATTTATGAGCTGACCAGCGGGTGGTGCGAAAGTGTAGCCCGCAATTGCCCAGCTTAAACTTTCACCACCCGAATTACTCCAAATTGAATTTGGCACACAAAGCCCTATTGATTTCACCCCCCAGATCAGGCATACATAGCCTCTGAGCTTCTGTTGCTGACTATGATGGAAAATGCAAGTCTGCCGCTGACAATGTCATATTAGACTCATTTGCACATTTTATGTATATCTTGCTCTAGTCTCTCCTTGTGGGTTTTTAATTCAGTTCCCGACTAAAGCAATTTGTATGCAAAATAGTCGTAAACAATTTACATTCTCTCTGGGCGGGCGGAAAAATAAGTCAAGTGCATTGACGAGTGACGTTTGAAGGCATCGCCATGCTGATGATATGGTCTGCAGAGAGAAATAATAAGGGCGCTAAATATGTTCATATAAAAATAAACTCCATCTAAAGGTTAGCAGCCAAAAGTCTAGACAAGAATTTATAAATATATCAGTTAAATATAATTTATAAGCAGCATATCTTAAGATAATCATAAAGAAACAGTTAGAAAATGAAAATTGTATGCATATTCAAACATATAGAAATATATTATAGAAAATTATTAGAAATAATTTTGGTTATAATCAACTATTTGTGATGAAAAATATTCTTCTTGGGATTGTTTAAACTTTTTTTGTTGTTGTGTGAACTTTCCTCCTAGTTATCAAAGTCTCAATTGACATAGAAATCCATTTGCATTTCTCTTTCAACTGATTATTCGTGATACAACATACTTAGTTCAGTTCTAGCCACGAGAAAGAGACGTAAACACAAGGCTGGAGAGGGCCAGACAGAGGGAGTTCTGGCTGAGTGAGTTGAACAAGTCGGCGAATTCTTTTAATTAGCCCAATGCCTTTTATAGGCCAAAGCGTTTGCGTTTGCTTAGACCTCAAGTGGGCGGCCAAAGGCTAAGGGGCGGGACAGCAGTTTGTAAAGAAAATACTATTTATCCGAGTCGCTTTAATTAGTGAAGTCGAGGCAGTTTTAACCGCTTGGAAGGTTCTACTCTGTGACCTGAGATGTCTGGACCAGACATTTGACATATATATTTCGGCAAATAAAATTGGGTTTAAATATTAAAGCGGTTCGGTGAAAGGTCCTGGTCAGACCACAAATTGGGTCGGTTGCCGAAAGCGGAGCACATCGTGGAAATTCCTTTAAAGAGGCTTATTCGATTTGGCCAAACCAAGGCTCATGTTTTATCTTCTTTTTATCAGTTTCAATTTCAATTGTTATCAATTCAAATCGAAGTATTATTTATTAATTATTCTACAAGTAAACTTTCAAGTTTTTAATTCAAGTGTTATTTTATATGAAGTGAATATCCAGTTCGACTTGCTCTGGGCACTGTAAACTAATTAAAGTCTCGGCTGCATACGCCATTTAGTTAAGGCTGACGCCATCGACAGGGAGATTGATTTGCTTTCAGCGCCCCAATAAATGGTAATTAAGACGACGCTTGGTGCAAACTGGGCCGCGCTGCAGTTGCTCCACATTTACATATAGCTTAAAAGCCCCACCCCGCCCAGTAATTCCCCTTCAATCGACTGACTATCTGGTTGTCAGCAATAAATAGTCAAGTACATAATACTTGTAATTTATTTTGCATATAAAAAGCGAAATATAAAAATAATGGCGAACGCATATGAGTCGCCGGAGCCCCTGCCTTACATCTTGCATGCCCCTCTCCCATTTTTTACACAATAGCCATCACCCCGCCGCGGCAATCGCACTTAGTTAGATTTATGGCAAAGTCAGTCGAGCAATTTGCGTGGGTAAACATGCACTAAAACTCAATTTAGAGGCGGATACAAGTACAATTTTATATATCTTCGCTTACTATGTACAGAAGTATGGGTTTAGTCGTATATATAGCAGTCTTTGCCCAGTTCCTGCAAATTGTATGCTGACACAGCGTTGAGGCAGGCGCCCAATTTAATGCGATTTAAGCAAGAGCAGCGCAAATTGAGCGAGCCACTTGAATGAATGAATGAATGATGGCCCCAGTTGCATGGCCGACTTCTCCAACGAAATAACAATAAAATTGGCTCTACAAGAACGGCCTCTGGATACCCTATACATTATTTCTAGGGAATACAAACTTAAAACAGGACTCGCTATAAGTTACTCCCTATTTCTAGTCCCACATGGCTAGCTACTCTTTCTTATAGGAATTAATAATATTGAATTAGCATATTAAGGTTAGTGAATCAGCCATAACTACCCGCTCTACCCTATTTGAACCACAAGTAACTGCCAGCCCCTGGATACCCATTACAGCTGAACAACTTCTTTTCATTATTTCTAGGGAATACAAACTTAAAACAGGACTTGCTATATGTTACTCCCTATTTCTAGCCACACATGGCTAGCTACTCCTTCTTATAGGAAATTAATAATATTGAATTAGCATATTAAGTTCACTGAATCAGTCGTAACTACCCGCTCTACCCTATTTTAACCACAAGTAACTGCCTCAATGGCCATGATAACGATATCGGGCTGGCAAAGTCTGGCAAATCTGGCTGGGCCTGCCTCACATTATTAAATTACAAACACTCACGAATCTTTGCCGTCTCTCTGCCCCCTGCTCAGGGGTTTCTCCTGTCGCTCTCTCGGAGGGGACCTCCCGCTCGCCTCCACCAATTAATCCCAACTGGATTTGGCATAAAGATAAAATGACGACCAGCACTGGGAAGCTCTCGACTGTCGCAACCGCTGCCGGAGGGCAATATTCCAGGCCCCAGCCAAACCATCATCTAGTGCCCCTAGCCCACCCCTGGGTTTTCCTCGCCTGACAATTTTCCAGCGCGTGGCGAAGCGGTTTTCCCCCACCCGGCCTGCGATACAAGCAGATAAGTCATTTTTATGTGACACTTTGCCTTAAATATTTCACATTTTTTGTGACCATTTTTTTTCCTCCTTCTGGGCGCCATTATATAACTAAGCCCCCTCTCTTTCGAGATGTTTGGGCAATGGCACTATTGTGTATTATAATGGATACTGCGCCTTTAATGGCCGACGATTTTGAGGCACTGATATGCCCAAGATGGCCCCCAATGACCTTCATGGCCAGTGGGTGGGATTCGGGCCACAGGAAAGCTGAATTTTGTCAAAGGAACCATGAGATGGAAGTGAAATAATATCTTTGTTGGCCTGTGTCAACGTTAGTTTGCGATAATCTTGAGCTTTCTGCTCAGGCACTAGGCTCGAACTAGGTCACCTGTGCTGAGACAGGTGAAGAAGCAAAGTCACCTTAATCCTGGGCTATCGGGCTCACTGTTATGTTAACTGATGTAAATGGGCTGCGATGTGAAAGGCTGCCTTGTAGGCTTGAAATTTTTGTTCTAGATAAGTGACATGACAAATACTGTCACTCTAATTTGCATTGCTTTACGTAATAATTAAAATGGAGTGGTTCATTCCAATTAATCTACTTACAGAAATATATGGTGGCCTATTATGACTGGCATAGAATGTTTTGTTAACCCGGTTTATAAATAGATTCACTTTTATTTTCTAGATTAATTCTCAAGTTTATAAAAATGCGTTTTCACTCCTTTTTCAATGATCTTAAAGTGACCATACTCTCATTATTTAATCGTTTCACATATTATTGGAATATTGGGAAATGGAACATAAATGTAAACAGTCTCACTTTACCAAAATGCTTAATCTCACTGTCAATACATTAGTACTTAATATACATATCTGCTAACAGGTTATATAGTTTACAAAATAGTATAAGAAGATTGAATATATTTGAGATACTTTTATTAATGAATAAAGAATAAATGATGTCAATATTTTCACCATTTAATATCAAATGTTTCTGTTGTTACTATAAAGTATCAATAGTTTAAAGCCCAAATATACTATCTTCCCATTGTCTCGTATTTATTACCCATCCAATCTCCATTTTCCCAGCATCATCTATGGGCATAGGGACTTAAAAACCTTTAAAGCCCTCCAATCATTTCCGTCGCCTACCTTGACAACTCTTTTCCAGCTTTAATAATGCCAGAGCCCCCACTGCTTTATACACCCCACGAGAGTTTCAATTTCAAGTTAATAATACGGCGTTCCTGCAGCGAACCGAGGGAAAAAGCCTCTTAAGAAATTATCGACAACATTTTGCCCACGCAAATGAGAATGTCGAACGAGGCCTGACAAAATTGAGCCGCTGTCAATTGATCTGCCTCCAATTCGGTGAAATCCCCACCACATTTCCCCTCTCCTCGATTGTAACCGGAGACCGGTGTTGAGAAGGCGTTGAAATTGAAATTGTAGAGCGCCGAGGTCAGCCTCCTACCGCCCAGCCTCTCCGAGAGCTCCCACCTGGCAAAAAACAAAAACGTGAGCGGGCCGGAGAGCCGGGGCTTAAAAGTAAAGTCCCCCAGCTCATGGTAATGTAAACACGGCCAGAAAGGTGTGTGTAAATAATGCGTAAAGATAATAACCCAACAAAAACAGAAAAGCATAATTTGTGTTGACTCTTTCAATTTCTGTATTGTCCAATCAAATTTTTCTGGCAGAGAAGGGATCTCAAGTGTCGCCGGTTTGGGGGCTTATAATTAAGCCAAAGCTGTTGAAATGTGCCCACACCACACACTCTCTAGATTCAATTAAATTTTCCAGCCGGCCACAAAATAAATGACTCTATTTTCCGTCCAGTTTTGGTTTAGGTGCGAGTGTCATAAAAACCAGTTCCCCCAGCCACATCCAACTATGGCCAGAACGTGTCGGGTCTATTAAAACGCAAGCGAGTTGCAAAAATTGCCCAAATACATCGCGGCGAGCTGCAATCAAATGTGCAAACTGTGGCAAGTGCCAAACGATCCCAGTGACAAATGAGATGGACTGGCCCACTATTTCGGCGCTGATGACCCACTTGCTCCGCGTTTGGTCACGCCACTTGCCCAAGGAAACACTCCGAGCTGTAAACGTGTCTCCCGCATCGTTGTCTCTGAGATGGATGGATATCCGAGTGGTGGAGTGGGCACTTCAGAGATGGATTAAGTAAGGAGAGAATAGATATGGGGGCGAGATAAAGATGAGCAATATCCATTGGAGACACGTAAAGAAAGCATTTTCAGTAAACAATTCAAGTTATACCGGAGACGGGTCTCAAAAAATAATACACATTCCGTAATCATAAAATAAATAAAACTCATATTCCCAATCGTCATGTTTAGCTTACTAATTTGTGTTCGAAAAGCCGGAAAAGTTAAAGGAAATCTAACAAATTATTTAACAGCAGGAGAAAGTGTGAGACAGATGTTCGATTTCTGTGGTCCAGCCATTCGTAAAGTAATATTATTGCTTTGTATTTATTGTACTAATAGTAATATGTATATTATCTAAACTATATTTAATTTTTTTTTTGGCTCTTTATCCTGACATGGATATTAAAAATTCATTGGTTGAAGGGGATCGAATTCTAAATCTTATTGAAAGGTTCGTTACAGAGTCATCATGGAAAATGAAATATTTTCATATACTGTGTTTTTCAATTCTTAATTTAATAGTACAAAAAAAACTTTAGAAGCTTATTTCAAAATATACTCTACTTATAAATAAAGAAAGTATTTAATCTGAGCCCTCAAACAATTCCAAACAAGGAAACTAAGAGCTTCTTTAACAATTTTTCATGCAGCTTCAAGAGCAGACGGAAATAGTTGAAGTTTTATTTCTTTCACAATTTCCACAACTTGTGCTTAACTTATGACGTGCTTTAAATTGCACATTGTTAGTGTTTTTTATAAATAATAAACCAACTTGATAAGGGTTATAAAAATTTATTGGCTAGAGGGGCTCAAATATTACAGCTTATGTAAATGTTTGATATTAAATCAATATAAATATTGACCATATACTGTGTTTTTTAATTCTTAATTAAATAGTACAATAAATACCTCAGAAGCTAAGTTCAAACTATAAACTACTAATAAATAAAGAAATGATTTCATCTAACCCCTCAAACAAATCCAAACAATTTCTCCAAGGAAACTAAGAGCTTCTTTAACAATTTTTCATGCAGCTTCAAGAGCAGAAGGAAATAGTTGGAGTTTTATTTCTTTCACAATTTCCAGCACTTGTGCTTAACTTATGACGTGCCTTTAATTACACATTATAGTTTTTAATAAATTTGCATTTCGTTGTCGTTGTACAGACTCAAGAGTCTCACTGACAGCCCTCTTGAAAAATGGGAGAACATATTTTTGCTTATTTTACACATGCAAATGCATTTCCCACCAACTCGCCCCTTGTTTTCCCTACCAACTCAAGCTGCTCTGAAAATATTTCTCTCCGTTTGGATATTTTCTCTTTTACATTTTAATTGCATTTGTTTGTTGAACGCTTTTGGATTTTTAGCAACATAATAAATAAATAAATCCCCTGACAATGTACACGTCAGATGCACTCGAGTGAAGTGAAATTTATGGAAATTGAATAAATGTTTTTCGAATATACCATTTTCCACAAAAATGGCCGAGCTTTTAAGCCGTGAATAAAACCATCCAACGCAGCCCGATTAAGGGCCTGTTAATCAAACTAATTTGGGTGGCTGCTGTCGCTCCTATTGCCAGTTATGCTAATCACATTAGGAACCGCACCAGAGGAGGGACTATCTATCGGCTGCCAGACGTGGGCTGTCATTTTCATAATTGGCCAAAAACCAACAGCGAACCGCACATCTATTAGCCTGGTCCCAAACAGCGCGCACTGGCGAAGGCACTAAATGCTGGCCAAAACTGATTGACAGAATGAAGCCTGACATTCGAAAAATGTTTTTGCGAAAACCCTTTTCACGATTTCAATTTAAGGTAAAAAATACAAGTATATCTCAAAATAAAGTAGATATTTCTGATTTAATACATATTTCGTGAAAGTTGTTACTAAATTTACAGATAAAGGAAGCTAATTATTATATTCTCTAGAACAATTTTAATTGCTGCTATATAAAAACAAAATTATACCATATTTTATAAGCAAGTCTTGTATTAAATCACGAACCCTTGGGAAACTGTATGCAAACTAAGCTGCTCGCATAAACCCCAGATAGTCCTGGCCTGGTATCGCTGGTTCGTTACCAGAATTGCCCCGTTATTAAAATTTAACGCCGCAAAAGCGTAAAATTGCCACATTTATGTCCTGCAATGTCGTTCCCCCATCCCCTCCCGGCGCCACCCCTCTGTCTGTTGTGCGTGCATTAAAAGTTTTTAAAATACACACAAATTGACTTTTGATGTTTCGCGGTTGATTTTCTGTATATTTTCGCTGCCGCCGCTGCAATGTTATAAATGGTGCGTAAAAAGTTTATTAAATTTTAAAGTTTCCCCCGTTACTGTTTGTGTGTGAGCGGAATTTCCATAAAAATAATTTTTCAATTATGCAGCCAGCACCGAAAGGAGGCAAGAGCTTCGGTTTCAACTGGTTTGCCACTTGGCAACGGCTGTTGAAACACTCGCTATCGAAAGGCATACGGAAGGTGGTAACCAGGAGGGAAAAAGACACCTGAAAGAGACTGAAGCTCAAAATACTCTTGGAGAAAATGAAACTGAAAAAACAGGCTATATTTTCTATATTTTATAACCGCAATTTAATAACAATAGATGTAGTGCTACCTAAATAAAATAACAATAGATGAAATGCTAAATACTCTAAGAGAAAATAAAACTGAAAAACTGAAAAACAGGCAATATTTTGCATATTTTATAACCACAATTTAATAACAATAGATGAAATACTATAACCCTATGGGTATTACACAGAAATCCATATATCTCAATCTGAAAAAGAAATCAAATAAACTCGAATTGAATCATAAGAATTCATTGATTCTTGGAATTATTCCAATCTCTAGTTTTAAGCTATATTTTTAAAGTGTGCCTTAGGAAAAGTATAGCTGTTTCCAAAAACTATAATACTTTTAATACAAAATTATATTTTCTACCTAGCACACTTTCTTTTTTTTTGGGTATTTGATAAACCCAATAAATTAATATTATACATAAACTGGCATAGTTTAAAACCCTTATTACTCGATAGGTTTTCCCAGGCTTTCTACTTTTTTAGATTTCCCAACCAGGACTCATCCAATATACCCTTTTTCAGGGAATTCCGCCGGAGATGACTATGGCGTCATGTAATGAAGTTTTAAATGAAGTGCGACAACTAACGCAGCAGCAGCAGCAATAGCAGCGGCGGCGGAAAAACTGCCAAAGGAGTCGCACACAACTGCGGCGCGACATTTTGTGGCAATAACGTTGATGGTGGTGCCGCCAAAAGGGGGCGTGGTCCTGCCCAACGCACACATGGGCGACATGGCAACCTCCGACTATTGCAATAATTTGGCAGCAAGTGGTGCCCCCAGAACGAATGCACGAACTCCGAACTCCAACTACTTTCCCTCCCTTTCAAACTTCCCATTTTCAATTTTATTTTTTTTCATTTTTTCAGTTGGAAATGCCAAAAGCCTGCCTCTTGTACTGGCCCAAAAGTTCATGCACCGAACGAAATAATCCCATTTTGTATATATTTTAGAAATATGGCAATAACTATTATCCGAAATATGACTCGATTTTTTATTCAAACAAATCAAAAATGCAGTTCAATAAAAAACTAAATGCATTTTCCCACTTAAATTGTATTTTCTACTTCAAATATATATCTTTGCGATCAAAGATTATTTATCAGATTAAGAACCATAAACAAAACATCCTTATTACAAGTTGCTATGATATATATAGTGCAAAAAATGAACAATCAGAACTTCTTGAACTTCTTCAGGCAACTTAAAAATCATAGAAGCAAACTATAGTAAATTTAATATTAGATACCTAATCTGTTTTTTTTGTGTAGTGTTAGTAAGTGCCTTCTGTGCAGTGTTCGGTGTTCAACGAGCTGTCAACGTTTCTACTTCATATTGTGTTGCCGACTGCTCCTTTCTTCCTTTTGGCCAAAAAGGAAATTGTATTACGGCCACTGACAGAAAGCCGGCTGTATGACGGTATATACCCGATACCCATGGAGTACAAGGGTATTATAACTTAGAGCCAAAAGAGAATGTATGTAACTGGCAGATAGAGAAATCTCCGACTCCATAAAGCATGCATATTCTTTATGAACGACACCAGACAAGTCGATTTAGCCATGTCCGTTTGTCCGTTCGTGGGAAAAAACAGATCTCAGAAATTATAAGAGCTAGAGCTATCAAATTTGGTAAAAACATTTCTATAATACCCTTGTACCCTATGGGTAACGGGTATAAAAACTTTAAAACAACTTAAGTAATTTCTCTAACGAGACTATGAAAATTTAGCCCGATCGATCCCATGACATATATATAGTGTTTGGGTATTACTACGTACAAAGAAAAACCTTTGTAACCTTATTATAAAAATTATATTGGTTTTTAAAGGTAACAACTAAATATAATTGTTAATAAATTTTATGAATTATAAAATACTCGCATTTACAAAACGTGTTAATAATATATTATGTATATTTATTTTACCTATGCTTTACGTTGTTAAATGGTATCCAGGAAAGCATTCCAGTATATATAGTCATCAAAATAACTTACCTGTAAAAAAGGAACGAAAATGACAGTTAAGTTAAGTTACTTTTTATGTTTTTATTTATTTGATTTTTCATTTGTGAAAGTCTTGAATTTCTTTCATTAAATATCGGTTAAATAGGTGGTAATTTATGTAGGCACCAATATTTCAATAAATTTTTCAGTATATTGCATATGCCACCTGTGTCTCCAATTTTTACTACTGAAAAATCAAAGCAATTTACTCTTCCTGGGACTTTTCTAGCCCTATATATTTTGAAAATTTCATATTGGGCGAACGGTAGCCCCTCAACTTCAACTAATGACATATGACAGTCAAGTACTCAGTGTTTTGCCTTCAATTTCACTGCCATTTCGAGGACTTGAAACCATCAGCTGCTGCTGACGTTAATTATGGATATCAATCAGGAACAGAGACAAATAGAGGGCCATAAAACAGATGCCCAACACCCGTTGCACATCGGCTAAAGAAGGCGAATTTGTCAAACATTTTTGAATAATTCACTTCACGCTCTTTCATTAACAGGCAACATTTTTCGGAATATTTTAATGGCCAGCTGATGAAGATAAAGAGCGATCAAAACAGTTTAGGGAAATATCAGCGGCTGCGTTATGCAAGCGACATCTGCATAAATAATAAGGGCAGCCCTCGATTGACTATTTGTCGTCTAACACTCACCGGCGGCACCTTTTTGATCTCTGAGCGCCAATTCGGCTTTTATTTCGGCCTTTATTTTGTATCTTTTTTGTGTCTGGCAGCAAAATTCCAATCAAGTTCCCAGCTATCAAAGGGAAATGCCGACGACGACGCTGTAAAAATTTGTGTCTATTTTGTTTCCATGAAAACTTTTTCGCCAAACCAGAAAGATAAGCAAAATAGTTGGCAGCCAGCGGCCAGTCCCTAAAGTTCTTCGTTTGGCACCTGAGCAGCAGCAAGAACAACAGCAACATCAACAAATATAAATAATAATTACCCAACTGCAGTTACCCTGATTTGTTACTCGCAAAGGTTATCAAAATTTATGCGGCAAAGTTTTTTGGTTTTCTAGGTGCTACTGCTACCGCCACTGCCAGCAGACATTTCATAACTCAAATTAATGCTTATTAATTTTTATTGCCATTATTTGTGGCCCATTATTAATTATCTATTTGGTATTTTTATTGCCGCGCGACTGAAAAGGTGCCAACGAAATGAATTCGTTTCTTTATAACGTTTTTGGTTGTGGTTTCTGGCTTCTTTTGGATCAGGTTTTGTATGCAAATGGGAATTATAGAGAAATTATGGGGCATTCGATTCGGATTTAGCATTTTTATTGTAGTATTCAGGAAAATACGTAAAAGGTGGCTTAAAATGACCGTGTAGCAAATTAGCGGATTTAATACAAACATGGAAAGTGTAACATAATAAGTCAATTCTAAAGAGCCTCTAAAAATGTTGTTAAAATGTTACGACAACCAAAGAAAAGTTGAAATTATTTCTTGATACACGATTTCTTTATTAATGAGTATTAAAAATAAGTATTCTTAAAAATGTCTGTGTCAGAGTACCTTACATCGTTCTACTTCGCTTGCACTCGCATTTGCATGGTTAGCCGCGTTTTAAGCCATTGTTCCTGTCCCGGCTTATTTAAGAAATATTTTTCCTTTATATTTTATGTGGAACTGAGTAATAGTTTCGTAGTTTTGGCTCATTTAAATGCACAAAGCTCTGGGCACAAGGTATCTCTCAGTCGACCACACCCGACAGTGGCACTCTTGTTATTTAAAGGACGATTGTTTTGCATTCATAATAACCAATTCAATTACATCTGTATTTTGCATTAATGAAGTACAAACAGTCATTAACAGTAAATAAATAAAAGCAATCATTCATAACTGTCTATAAATGGCTATTGTCTTGTTAAAAAAATAATATATTTGTGATATCGATGATATTTCTTTGAAATCATTCTTCTATCCACGAAATCCAAAACATTATACAAATATCCACGAAATCGAAGTCTTGGATATGTATTTCCCGCAGCTTATCTTATCCATCATTTCAGCTTGATAAGCTTCCCAATGATTGCGAGATGCCCCTCATCCATCAACCAAAAAAAGACTAAAATTAATTAAACTGAAAGCGAAGCAATGCTAATCACTTAATTACTTATCCAATCGCCAGATGTTTTTGCCTCCTCTTACTTTATTGTCCCAGCTCTCCGGACTCCCTGCATATTTATAATTTCAAATTAAACTCCGGCGAGAAGTGCACGCGTGATCCATTGAGCCGAGGAAAACCAATCAATCAAAGCTAGTCGAGGAGTTCCCTAGACCAGGCCCTTACGGTCCCAGGGCTTCGGGCCCCTGCTGTCCATCCCCTACTTTAGTTTAAGCTGCCCGCTTGATTACCGTTCAAAATTGATTGATTAAATGCCGTTGTCAACCGAACTCCTCCGTCGTTTTTCCGACGCAGTTCTCCCCCTGCGAGGAAACTGTCAGCGCTTTTGTCAACCGTCTGCGGGCAAATCCCCCAGGGCTTGCAGCTGGATCCTGGATCTGGGATGCGTCCACTCCTCCAGCCTCCAGCCTCCAGGAAGACAACAACCGAAACTGAAGTCGAAACGAACGAAAAAACACATGCTCGCATTTTAATTTAATTACTTACAGCATCCGAGCTGCGAAAGGAGCCAACGCGAAGACACATTTACTCCTACATCCGCTTAATTGATTAATAAAGATTGTCAACTGAAACACTTTCGGCGGGGAATAAATGGCGTTCGCACGTCATTGCAGTGCCAAGGGTTCCCTAACTCCCAGATGGGTGTCAGATGTAGGGCCCCGCAATTACGGGGATCTTTCCTTTCCCTTTTTTGGGGTTGATAATGAGCGGATCGGAGAGAAATAATTATGGCGCTCAAGGAGGTTCTTATTTTCGGCTGTCAGGGGCAAGGGCCGCATAGGCAGCAAGGAGAAAATTGGATTTGTTGGGAAATTAATATGCATTGATGGCGGTAAATAATGGAACATTTTAATAGACACCTTGACTAGAACAAAAAATTAAATTAACTTGTTAAAATGAAAATTAACATGACATCGGCACTAATCATATTTTGACCTATTTCTGTGAATATTTCCTAGGGGCAAATATAAACTGTAATATTGTCTACCGACAATTGTTTAACAGGAATATCCTAATCACATTTTTGGCTATTTCTGGGAATATTTTCTATGGGCAGATAAAGTGTAATATTGTTTTTATCAACAATTATTTAACAGGAATATCCTAATCACATTTTTGGCCATTTCTGGGAATATTTTCTACGTCCAAATAAACTGTAATATTGTTACTATAGTCAATTATTTAACAGGAATATCGTTATTACACTTTGGCCTATTTCTGGGAATATTTTCTACGACCAAATATCTGTAATATTGTTTCTATAGTCAATAATTTAACAGAAATATTTTTATATATATGTGCAACCCAAAAGCTTTCAAGAGAAACCCCTTATATAAAATAGATTTACTATTTCAAATACCTTACGACTTAAAACATTTCACTATTTCCCCTATGACTATCTTTATAATCGAAGTAACACAATATTGAAACAAGTGCGGCACATATACGCTCTAGTTGTCACTCCCCACACATTAGCTCGTAAATTACGTTCAATAAATATAAATTTTGCCGCACTATCGCCGGGATGGAGCCATTATCCGAAGCACTCTCATTTCACATTTAACATTTCACATCCCGAGTGGCCTTTGTCATCATCGTAAATCTCAACTAACTGTCAACGCAGCGAGTTCTACGGCACAATTCAATGAGTGGCTCTTCATAAATCTCGACTACCGATGTCACTCTTGCCCAATTTGCTTGTGGTTCTTTTGTGCTGCTCTCCTTTTCAAAGTTATCAGAACCAGCCAGGTCGAGTGTCTTTAATTTAGAGTACAACTAAAATTACAAAATCAAATCAGATTACCTCAGTTTCGGAATGCCATCGAAACACTAAGGCAGGCTAAGCAAGAGTCCCCCAAATTGAATCTAATCGTGCGACTATCTACGTGTAATTACAATTAACTTGGCTGGGGGAGAAAATCGGGGGAAAAGCCAAAAGATAATGAAATAATTTTTTGTGCGTGGCAGGTTCACTGGGTATGTGTGTGGAGTGTGTGGGTGCCATTGCGGAGGGGTTGGAGGGGTGGTGTGTGATGGGTGGTAACGCTAAATGTTGGTTAGCCCTAAAAACAGTTTCCACTTTCGGGTAGGTAATCAATCATTGTCAATGCGCTGTCAATGCTGCGGTGTGCATGCCACAGGGGTTGGATGGATGGATAGGCGGATAGGTGGATAGGTGGATAGGTGGATCGGTGGATGGATGGATGCCCAGGCCAAACTTAAATTACTTACATCTTCACTGAGGGAAATGTTTTTTCTGAAAGCCACATAAATCGTAATGGATTCCAAATCAAATTGAAGTGTGTTCAAAGGCGTAAAATTTAATACCTTAGGTAAAATTCATTGCATTCCTCTGGACACCATTTTAAGTGATATTAAGAATCTCAAAAGTTAAAATTTCATCATTTTAATTCTGTGTTTAGCTGTAAATTAAAGAGTGTGATATTGGGTGCCTCTCAAATATTGGCCTATTTCTTGCCAGACACAGGGAAATCCTCGAAGAAATAAAACTAAAACTAGGCCAGCGACGCATGGAAACTAATAAACATCAAAATGAAATCAAATTAAATAAACAGCCAAGCAACAAACAGAGAGAAGGGAACAGGAAAATAGAATACGAATGGCAACAATAAGGCAGGACAATTACAACAACGAACAGACGATAAAACCAGAGAAAGGACTTCGAGATGAGGCGAAAATTTAAGGCAGCCAGGGACTAAGATAAATTTTCGAAAGCAGACACAATGAAAATTACGGCAACGCCGAGGAAAGTCAAAGGCTCGGGCTGAAAAGGAAAGCCGAAGAAAAAGTAGCGGAAGGAAATGCCATTATGACGTAAATGTGCTAAAATAAAACAACATGGCGGACAACCCAAGCAACAACAACCAAGCGTGTCGAAAGCTATATGTGTGTGTGCGTATTTTGTGAGGCTAATGTCAAAGTCAATCTTAGGAAAAACGCGTAGCGCATAAACATACAACAAAAGTAGAGAGTACAGCGGCAAAGGGCACTAGCAGTTAACCGAAAAACATAAAGAACGCTATATACGAGTGCCCCGACTATAAGATACCCGATTATAATTTTTATTTTCTTACTGATACAAGAAATATTACCAAAGATTCCTACTTGCTGAAGCGCAAGAGCTCGCATTCAACGTTGTATCTATTATAAGTGGATTTTATACAGCCTAAATCTTATGAATTTGATTTATTTATTTATTAATGGCTAGATTAATTCATCATTTGCTTGAGTTCAATATACCCCTCCTAAAGCTGAGTACCGGGTACAAAAAACAAGAAAAGGAAAACCCAAAAAGAAAGCAAGAAAAGCAACCCCCAATTTTCAACGCGGGGGGTTTTTGGCCGGAAAAAAACCCAACGCAAGCCGGAACCCCTCAAACGACAACTCGATTTTTCTTCTGGCGCAAGAAAAATTGCCAAAATTAAAGCAAAAAAGAAAAACAATTTTCTCTTTTCCTCTCTCTGCCCCATTTTAAGGGTTAGAAAATCTTTGGAGACCAAAGTTACGCCAAAGAAAAATTGTTTAAAATGCGAAATGAAGATGAAAATGTTAAACACGTTTCGCAATTGTTTTCTTCTCTTCCTCATTTGGCTCGTGTCAGTTTGTGTGATTTGTCTAGGTGCAAAGGTGAAAAGAATAGGAAATATGGCAACACCAGAAGGAAAAACTAACAAACAAAAGTTTGGCAAAAGTTGGAATGTGTTTTTTGGCGAAAAAGTTTAAAGGCTCCAGGTGAGGCTATGTGGAAATCTCCTGTGCACACTTTAATCCGTGAGGTCTGGGAACCTTTTGATTAATTAAATACAATTTTCCTATCCTCAAGCTTTATTTAAGGAAAGGTAAATCAAAATTTATGAGAATAAACAAACTGTATTAATATCAATCCATCTTTTAAGTCGTTCAAATATTATTAGTTATTATTAATATTAAAAACCTCTTACAAATTATGCCTGATTTTTAGTTTTATTATATAATTAATACAATATTTAATTCAATTTAATGCTTGCAATAATATTATAATTTTGCGGGACAGGGAAGCGAATGTCTTAGCTGAGGCAACTGTTATATTTTAGATAATATGATGACTTCTTTGATCATTCTTGGTAAAAAATTACACATATTGCCTATATTCATAACGAAAACTACTAAATACAGACAAACCTTGGATGGTTCCTACACTGCTTAATTATTGAACCTAAAGAATAAACAGGGCTTCCGCATCTTAATTAGAAGAGCCGAGGTCTATTCGGAAATAATAACAAAGTGGCTCTACCCCTTTCGCCAAGGTTATGGAAAATAACAACAACAGAGCACTAGAGCAGAATCTACAGCGTCTACGCTCTCTTTGTCTGCTTTCCCCGATTTCCCCGTGAGCTCTCTCCGCTCTCGCTCCGGACTCTCTCCGCTGTGGCTCTCCCCCGCAGGATTTTCCCTTTTTTATATATGTATATACGTATATTTTCTGCAGTCGACACTTTGGGGGTGGTTAGATAAAATGTGGAAATTGTTGAAAATGCCGCCCGCCCGCCTCTCCGGCAGCCGATGGTGCTACATCGTTATGTGGGGAAAACCCGGGTCGACGGACTTGGATGGATGCCGCCTTTGCCTTTGGGGGTGGTTGTTGGGAGTACGCAGCTTGAGCCTCGTAGAAGTGGAAATGGAAGGTGCGACGGCGACAGAAGACAGACGACGGGCGAAGGACGAAGGACGACAAACGTCGGAGGACAGAATACGGCGGCAACTGTTTTCACTCCATGTCCTTGCCTCCGTCTTCAGCTCCTGCTGCTTCTTCTGCTGGCAGGCATTTTCAAAAAATTTCCTTCTTTATTTTCCGCATGCACAGAGAAAAAGGATTCGTTGGGGCAGATTTCTGTGAATTAATATATTATATAAAGTCGCAGGAATCGTGAAAATAACAGAGAAAATGGTTTAATTGCGGAACATTTCTATGAATTAAAATCTATGAAGTCGCAGGAGTCGTGCAAATTGACATATTAATATGTATTTATGTATTTTGCATTGAAAAACACTTGCATGCTATTAATAGCATGCCTAATAGGCTTAAGCCTAAATCAATATTTCACTTCAGAATCAATTAGCCCAACGGCTATGTAATTAGGGTTAATTAGTCTCTCGAATTTCAACGAAATCAAAGATACTGATTAGTTAAATAAATATCTTCTAAGCTAATTTATTAAATTTGGATGTGTTGAAAGTTTTTTTTTAATATTTCAATTACTTTAGGTAGGCAAAAAAAATATTATTCCATGAAATTAGAGGAAGGTAATGTATTTTCCTTGCAAATTTCAAATTAGTCAGACAGCAGAACCTTTAAACAAAAACGGAAAAACTTACTGGTATCAAATCTTAGTTAAATGGTAAGAAGAAGCTTTATCTACCACGAATTATATAGATTAATTAAAATATATTAATGATAATCACAAATAGCTGAAAAAATCGCACTTTTAAGATTGCCAAATATTACACAGTAACTGACAGATTAAATTATCTAAAAGATTTTGGTCTTAGGTGTGTTCCTAGTGTCCTGTTTTGTTATGTTTTTAAATACTTATATGAGATAAAATACACTTCTCCTTTGAAATGGTTGCAACTTAGATCTTATGTCATAATGAAACCAAAAAAATTTTTTTTAATTTTATATAATATAATAGCAAAGACTTAAATGGGCAATTTCACATGGCAATTTTTCCCTCAGTACATTTGCTGGGATCTCGCTCCATTCGGTTCTTTTTTGGGGAAAACTCGGCAAAAATAACAACAATTTTGCCACTCATAAAAAAGGCAATAGACCAGGCAGAAGGGGAAGGGCGAAGGGCGAAAGGCGAAAGGAGGAGGGTGTTGCGGCTGAGAGGAAGTAGGAAATTTGAACTTGGGCTTGTGATGTATGTCCGATGTCTGTGGAGACCCAAAAACTGCCAATGTGGCCGACCACTGCGGCAGAGGCAGAGTTTTCCCTGGTCGAAATGAAAATGGCAGACGAAAATGTTAAGCGATGGATGGGCAGTTGCCACCGGGTGTTTCAGTCGGGTGGTTTGACCTCTCACCCCAGCTCCGAGTGCCCCAATCCCCCCCACAATCTCGCCAGTCACCCATCAAGCAAACTGGTGAAAGTTGCCCTTGAATGGTGTTTTCTGGATTATGCCCTGTTCCGCCGGCTCTCCCGATTTCCCTGACTGTTTTCGTCTAGGCTTTTCCTCTCTCTCTCTCATTCTCTTTCCCTGTAGGTCCATTTTCCTGCTTTCCCTGCAATTCCAATTGAGTTTTGGGTCCGGTGTTTGAGAGCAAATTGAAGTCGATAAACAGAAGTCCAGGAAAGCCAAAGGCAATCAACATATGAAAATAATATCGCGATGCTGTGAAGCCAAGTTGGGCGGATGATATTTGCCAGAGAAAGTACCAAATTCGGGAGGGGTGGAATCATATTATTGTTAATAAGATTTCAAGATTTTATTAGGTCGTGGTTATTTAGAATAGTTTTTCACATAGCCACGAAGACTTAACATATTTTTAAGTCCCCATTTATTATATTTCTTCGATTTTTTGTCATTTATCTCAACTTTATTTTAAAAATAGGCGTTTTATCTGCAAATTCTGTACTGTGCGCTTGTCACTTAGTTCTCAAATTTATTTTACCATAAGCAAATATAGGAATAAATAAACATAAAGTTGATTTGCAAAACTCACCTCCTAAAAAAGATTCCTTTGGTGTTAGCTGCTAGTCTGGTTTTTTACCGAGCTTCGCAATATAATTGCAATATTTGGTATGTAAAATTGTTATTTCACTTCGGTTTAGTTATTTATATATTTATCGCTTTTGGATCGTATACGTTTTTGCATTAGCACGGCACGGAACGGAATGGTTGCATTTTCGTATATTTTTATAGCTCTCGCAACATCGGATTGCGGACTTTAAAGTGAATTTCTGGCTGGGTTTACGTTCTCATTTGATTTGACGAACCTAAGGAAAAAATTTCAGATTAGTATTTGAGGAACAAGTGGCGTGAACTGCAATTAAGTAGGCAACAAAGGAAAGTTACATGGGCTATAAAAAAGCCAGACGAGGCACGCGGTGTTTAAAAAATTAGCAAACAAAAAACAACAAAATACATACCTATATAGAACAACAGTCTGGGCAGGTGTGAGTGAAAAGGTGTAAGCCAGCCAACAACAACTAAATCAAATCGCAGGAAAATGCCTGGATTCTCCCAGCCCCCCACAGCCCTCCGCTTGGCTGACTCTCAATGGGCTCTGGGGCAAATATTTTAAATGCGCAGATTTTTGGCATGTTTTAGTGGCAGTTCACGTTTTGAATTGTTGCCATGCCCCACGGAAACGGTCCAACGCTCGTTTCACTGACAATTTAATACAAAAAATGCCAAACATTTTCACAGAATAAAAGGACCAGCACAAAAAGCCAACGTGGAAAAAGTTTGTCAGTCGTAAAGCGTGTGTTAACCCTTTAAAATAGCCCAAAAAATGTGCTCTTGTACGTGGGCAGAGGAAAGATAAAAAACTTGCTCGAAACGGTATGGTTTTCTCCTTTTTTATGAATGTGCTTTGGAGAGATATGAATGATACCAGTTGATGTAGGAGATAGCTTAAAAATAATTTGCATTAATGCAGGCTGAATATTTTAGGGGCAATAAAACGAGTTAAGTTCAAGGGAACTTTTCCAGGGAATAGGAAATGAATTAATGAATCAGCATTCGTTTTTGGATTAGATTTTCCTTACATGCACATTCTTATTCTATGGTTCCTAAACAATTATAGCACTAGATATTTGTGGATATTTCAATAAATATAAATATATAGATGGTTATATAGTTATACAGATGGATTGTATAGTTCAATTAAATCAATTGTGCTTCCATATTATGGAATAAGTTAATGAGGCCATATTATAAGGCAAATTTTAATATGTTTATGGCAGAACTGATAATGAGAATAAATCCTTTTCAGGAAAATAAAATATATTCATCATGTTTATGCTATTTTGAAATGTTTTAATATCTCTTAACCTCTTTTAACGAACTCGAATATGAGTACTTATTATTGTAACTTGAAATTGAGTATCTCTGAAGAACTCTTTAAAAATATCTGCACTTATTGCTCTGGCATTCCCTGAGTATTTTGCATAATTTAACACACGAGTTAAGCTCGCACCACCCCCTCGGGTATCCCACCACCCCCGCCGGTCTGGCATGCAGCCGCGCCTCCTTCCTGCTAATACAATTCCGCCCCCTTTCTACCAGAAGTGATGCGTGTGCTGGCTGCTCCCATTCAAACGCCAGACTAACTCAATTAGAGAGCGCAGACAGAAGTTGAAGTCGAGTGTTACTCTGACTGCTGGCCAACATGCGAGTGCGAAGAAATAAATAAATATTCTGGAACAGCTGAAATGTTTCGGTCGCAAATTTATGGAATTAAAGCGCTGAGTGTTTAAGGAAGCCAACTCGAGGAGCCGACTCCATGAACGGACAGCCGGCAAGGCTGAGAGAGCTCGCCAAATGTCTAGATACTTTTTGCTAGCTAAGAGATACTTCCAAAACAAAAACAGTAAAAGCAACAGCGATGTCTGGAACCGTAAACTCGACTCCTAAAATTACAGAGAGAAAAATAGAAGAACTATTTACACTACCTGCCTCAAGACCACTTTGTTTTTCATATAATTTTAAAAGGTTTAATTAAAGTAATTTAAGTGTAAAAAAAAATATGCGCAATATCTTTCAGTAGGACTTTTGATTTGAATATATGTACCAAGATATTAATAAAATATCTCATATTTTAATGTTGAAAAACTTAAAGTAATTGAATTATAAGACTAGGAATATTGTGACACATTCTAGACACTTTCTGCATAATAATAATACCATTTATTTACTTTGTAGATAAATTTTAAAGATTTTTTAACCAAACCATCTCAAATTAACCCTTTTATTATTACGATTTAATCTTTTAAAATGAGATTTATAATAAATCCTTGTATTAAAAAAGTCCATGAAAGCTTGCAAAGATTTTAGAAATGTATATTTATGGAAATTTTTGGGTTTTTAGAATCTTGAACAGCTCATCTATATCGAAAAATTTTCCAAATTTTCCAGCAATACTTTTTGATTGCAGTTTTTGGTAAGGATATTTTTCCGAATATAAAACACAGGGAGCTCAAAGTAATAATTTTTTGAGCAACAGTTATGTTATAAAAATGAGAAAATGCTGCTGCATTTTCCTCTGTCTGTACAAAAACAAAACAGACAGGAAAATAAAATGCAAACAACGGAAAAATGGAAAAAAAATTGGCGTCGTCTGAGTTTTTAGCTCTCTATGCTCTCTTTTGTACTGCAGCTGTGTGAGTGCGAGCGCTTGAGTGTGTGGCTGTTGTTATTTTTCGCATTTTCCCGTAGAAAATGTGAATGATTTTTCCTTCACTTTCATCAACAGCTGCGCTCACACAAATGCAAGTTTTATTCTTTTTTCCGCTATTATCTTTGTTGCTTTTTAGATATGTATGTACACACACAGACATATTCTACATATGTATGTATGGAGAAGCTTTTTGTATCTTTACCGTTTTGGCTGCTTAGTTGTTTTTTGTCGGTGTTTTTAGTTGTGCTTCTTGTTGTTTTTGGTGTAGTTGCTGTTGGTTTATTTGCTGTTTGTTTTATTTTTTGCTTGTTATTTAGTATGTTTGTTTATCGATTTCTTGGTGCTGTGTTCTTCGCCGGCTTGCTGTTTTGCAAATGCCGCCGAAATTGCAATCAATTGCAGTTTTATATCAAACACACACAGTTACTAATCGCACAACTACACTCACACACGTATACGAGACGGCGACCGCGACGCCGACTGCGACTGCAGCGTCGACTGCGCTGCCAACGTCGTTGTCCGTTAATTAAACGCGCGATTTTTTCATTTGTTTCTGTTGTTATTTGCTTCTCTTCGGCTTTTTTTCGGGCAGTGCTTTTGTTATTGTTATTAACGCGCCGCACGCTTTGTTATCAGCATTCCGCGCTGCCGACGCCGACTGAGCTGCCTTCGGGACTCTGTTTTTTTTTTCTACTTCCCGTTTTGCGGTATGTGTGGATTTTCACGATTTTCCTTCTTCCGCGCTGTGTAGTTTTTCCGGTGATTTCCACTTGCTAACTGGCATTGCTTCCGACTTTTCCAAGCGGCAAGCTAAGTTTTGTTTTGCAAAATGCACAGAGAGCGGCAGAGAAAGAGAGGGCATGCCGGGGGATGCAGAGGCCAAGAGAAAGAGAGAAAGCTCGCGAAACGTTTTGGCAAATGAAACACTAACGGCATGACGTGACGCAACCCAGCAATCACGTAACGTATCGTAAGCGGGAAGCGTTAAATTTGAAAAGTTTGGAATGAAAAAAAGGAATTTATAATACTTACATGAGTGCCTCCTTATTTTATTACCTTTTATATGTAAGTCTAACGGTGGATATGATTAATCAAGTGTGTACCACTTATAATTAAATCTCACAACTCCGAGATAATCGTGTTTTATGTCTGAAGTATGGCGTCCTGGTGGAGGTAGTCTTCGGGAAATTAATATAGCTTTGGTTATAATGCTGCAATCGATATGAAAGTATTTTATATTAAATTAAAATAAAATATTGTATTTAAATATTTATAAATAAATAAAATCTTAAAAGCGATCGCTTATCCAGGTATATGAAAATAAAATCCATAAAATCCTTTGAGTTAGTCCAAATGCGTGGAACTTGAGATTGGAACAGCAAATCTGGTTTCCGCAACTGCGGAAGTGAAACAGGACTGCGCATGATCCTTTCTCAATCGACTTCTCTCGCAAGTACACAAAAACAAAAGCCTGGCTAAGAGCCCAAAAGGGGGTTAGTCTGCTAGGGGAGAGGGTTGCTATTACCGGGACTGTGGGGGCTTTGGGGGGTTAAAAGCACCCGGTGTGCGGGTGTATGACTATATTGCTAATGGCAGCAGCAGGACCAAGAACTGCCGGCCGGCCTCTCCACCACCTGGATGTGGTCAGCCAAAGAAACCAAGTGGCCAAGAGGCAGGCATACCAGAAGGATCAAATCATTGTTACTATAGCTGTTGTTGTCGTTGTCAGTGCAATTGTTGCTATTGCAGTTCCGTTGACAAATGCTGAGCTGCATTAGGCTTTTAGGCCTTTTAGAGGTTATCTCACTGGCTACTATAAGATAAAATGCTCAGTACCTGAGGCTTGGCTATAAAGAGCTGACAAAAATAAATGCATTTAACAGAAAATTATACTATAAAAAAATATGATAAGAAATAAATAAATAAAAATGTTTTAGGACTTACAATTAAGGGAGTGAGAAAACAAATAAAATTACTATAAAAACTTGAAAAAAAAAATTACATGAAATTGAAAACAAATGGGGGAGCAGAACATTTAATAGTTGTGCATATAAAAAACCTAATTATTTACAGAAATGTAATGAAGTATGTAGGATATAGAGAGGGGAGTAATAAATAAAAAAATCTAGCTTGCAGGCTAATGAGGGAAACAAACAAAACTAGGACATTATCCAGAGGCATAATAGTAAAAAGTGTTGTATCATATAATCAGTTATGAGCACCAGCGCTCCTACAGTTGCGGTCAATATAATACTGATACTTTCTTATTTTAATATAATTTAAACATTTATTTCCTTTTAAATAAATAAAATGAAATACATTAATTTTAGGTCTATAAATTGGCTGATAATAATAATGGATAAAATCTTAATTTGATCCATAACATCATATAATAATCTATAGAATCACAAAGAGATATAATATAAGACTAAATATATTTTCCCATTTTCTTCTGGCTTCATATAACGTGAAAACATTTTAAGAAAATTATGTATTTTTTTAGAGTTGTTATAAAATCTGATTTCATGGGAAAATATGGATAAGGCCCAAAATACATTTTTTTATTCGTTATCATTGATTGTTTATCCGTTTTGTTATTATTTTATTATTTGATATTAACGTGAAGGTTTAAAATTTGTAATCTAGTATATCCTACACAAATATTCAGATTATTTTTATGTGAAAAATTATATCATTTGTGGAATTTTAAAAATTGTTCTTGTTTTTTGTTCATCGACTTAAGAACTTTTTTTTCCCAACTTCTGTTCAGTTGAACAATCAATGTAGATATATATAGATAATTTTGTTCGGGCTTAATAAAATATATTTACTAAGACGTTATTTATATGTACATATATATAATTAAGCACAAAGGAAATATTTATATTTTTAGCTCGAAAAAAAAAAAAAATAGGAAACAGAATGGAGGGGACAATAAATCTCATTAATGTTGCCGTTAGAGTAAAAAATGGGCACAATATCAATAAAAATAATAGTTTTATGGGAAATTTCCCTAAGGTCACTTTGTTTCTACTAATCCCCTACTCAACCTCTGACTCACTCCCACTAATTATTCATACTACGCAGACCTAGCTCCCAGTTTCCCCCTCCCACACAGTCTATCAATCGGCACCGGCACAATATTTTCATAACAATTAGTTCCATTGATACACCTTTGGTGGTGTGTTTTTGAATGGGCACACCTGCAGTGCACTGAAATTCAGAATTTGTTTTGGTTGCAATTAGAAATTTTATTGAGGCTTGTGGGAGGTGAATTCGAGAAGCTTTTTGCCTAAGAGGTCCCCGGAGAGCCGGGGCTCCAAGAACGCTGTTTTTCTGAGCGATACTTTATGGCCAAAACAAAAGATGGTCGAGACCAGTTGTTTACCTGCGAGTCGAAAAAACAGCGTCCAGAAATTATGGCACGCGTGCTGGGGCAATTAGTTAAAGAGCAGTGGGTCGGGGAGGGGCTCCCATACTATATCTGTCGGATTCGCAACGGGGGCGGCACTCAATTTGCCATTTTTATGAGGCGCTTCGAAGTGAATTGAAAACAGCCCACAAGATATTTCGTCTGGATTCATTCCTCTGTCTCGGAGGGTAAACAATCAACAGGGTAGCTGGGCGAAAATCTGTGGAGTGAATCAGCGGGAATTAAGTTAACCATCACGCTGGATCTGCACTCTCCGTCAGAAAACTGTCGTCGCCCTCTTGAAAGTAATTTACTATGAGTTACCCGCATTTCTTAAGGAGCGCGCTCTCATTTGTTAATCGTAATGATTTGTGCAAATGCCGCTAAATGCCATTTGACATTTGTCAAGCTGAAGTGACCTCAATGCCATAGTGGGCGTAGTGCTTCCCCGTCCGCTCTCAATACAGTGCACTCGAAAGAAATACGACCAGTAAGTGTTACAAAGACATTAAATCCTGCATGGTATAGTTTTAGTATATTTCAAAAGTTATAATTATATTTCTAACAAAAAAATATGGGTCCTACTATATAATAAATAAATTCCAACTCAATAGCTTGTTGTTTGTGTGAGAAAGAAATAGGACTAAGTGGAGCGATATGAGAGAAATAACTAGCCTAAATAAATTTTTTTGTAATATTGCATAAGCAATAGCCACAAAATTACAATTTGACCGCACTGGTGTGTGCTGGGCGCACAGTATGCACAACAAACCAGTGCGGTCAAATTGTAATTCAGAGTTAGGGATAGACAGTCAGGGAGAGAACTTTGCTGACCCTCGAGTTAGGGCTGTGAGCACCCCTGCTTTAAACTAAAGATTCAATATATTTATTAAAAGCATTTACAAAATGTACTTCCAGCATATGTATATCTATACATGTTTTCTTTTACATTTGAATCAATTATAAATAATCATCAGACATCTATAAGTCTTTTAAAATATACACATTTTTGTCTATAACCTTGGCCACATTTTGGCTTGAAGTCAAAAGAAAAATATACAAAAAAAGACATAAGATATATGTTTTTTCTAGTGTGAAAAGGAAATGCTTACTTGTCCCGGGAACCAAATTGAAACTGATGATCCAGCACTCACTCAGCCAGGGCCATTTCCTCATCCTCTCAATCGCACAGCCGGCAAGTGAGCCATCAGTCGGCTTTCCCATTCCCTCTTTTTAATCAAATCTATGATGTGTTATTTAATTAAAATTATAAATATTATAAACAAAACGTGCTCTATATGTGGGCGAGTGTTTGCCTTGGTTATCTGTTAACTGGCAGCTGAATGAAATGTTTACTTTTGGGCTTTCAATGTCGCTCTCTGCCGCCGCTCACCGCTCACAAATGAAAGCCATTTTTTCCCATCAAGTTAAATTTAATTTATAAATTGCATTATATGATATACCCCGGCAGATAGGCAACAAAAGGCTGGCATTGTGGAATTCTTAAATAAGGGACTAATTTGTATGTATGAAAGTGATTTTTAAAGTGAAGTAAAGGGTAAATAAGAGCACAATTATATCTGTTTATTTATTGTATTAGTCTGCTTCCACAAAAAATAAATGAAAAGTAAATTTAATGTATATATGTATATGTAAACTTGGTTCACACGTGAAATAAAAATAAACTAAATGACAATTGCACGTGGAAATTTGTCAGCAATTTTCAAAAAGCAAAGATAACAGGAGCTCCTGGATAAACCGTGATTTATGGCCACGTCTACAGTGCATAGCGGAAGTCGTTGAACCGATTTCCCAGCAGCACTTGGCTTACCAAAAACCATTTTTATTATTTTTTGGTCTTTGCAGCAATTTCCACTGATTAATTAATAACAATAAAAATGGATTCTGGAGTGAGCGAGCGCAAAGCGAGAAATAAGAGAGGAACGGTAATGATTAAACACAGTGGCCATCCAACAAAAGCGTCACATTGCAACAGCAGCAACAACAACGTATTAATTTGTTTGCTGCTTTTGATTTATAGTGGAATATGCAGTAAGGCGTAGCACACTTTCGGGCGTTTTCCCGGGAAGCTGCGGAAAACGCGGCAGCCGGAGTGAAAAGCTATAAATCAGTAAATGGTAAAAGTGGGCGACAACGGGCTGCGCTGCAGTCGCCATGGCTGCACTTTTGTTGTTGTCGCCGCTCCGGTTGTTTTTTAACCATTTTATGGGATGTGCAAAAATTCAATGAAGCGACCAGCAGCGACAAAGCGGCAGAGCGGCAGAGCGGAGACCCAGCAACAAAGACCTGACAGCAGGCGCACCAGAAATTTGCATCACACAAACAGCAAATACACAGACAGAAGCAGAAAACATACGGCTCAAAAACACCTACACAGAAAAAAATTTTAATCCGAAACTAATTACAATTTGAAGTAACTAATCTTTGAGGTAAGAAATATGGCAAGTTGCTGTGAAGAAATTTACAAGAAATATAAAAACACAATAAATGAAAGAAGGTCCAACCCTAAAAAAAAAAAAATAAAAAAAAAAAAAAAAAATTAAAAAAAAAAAAAAAGTTATAATCCGGAACTAATTACAATTTGAAATAACTAATCTTTGAAGTAAGAAATATGACAAGTTTTTCTGAAGAAATATGAAATCACAATAAGTAAAAAGGTTGGACCCTAACCTTAAAACTCAAAAAAAGCACTAAAATATTCGGTTGGACTTTAGATTCACTAGCGTTCTTAAATGACTGATGAAATGATGAAAGATGTGTCTAACACTATACTACAAATTGTGTAATAAATAAACCAATTTACACTGAATTTGCTGCTTCGAACTTTTTATTGCATACTTTTAGATACTTATTAAACTGATCTCAAATTGAAGAAATATGAAATTGCAATAATGAAAAAGTGTTCAGAAATAGGTTTCATGTAATCTATCAATCATGAGACTAATAAAAACTCATTAAAATATTCGGTGGTACTCCAGAAATCCCCAGCGTTCATAAATAACTTAAAAGTCTGTCTAAAACTATGCTTTAAATTGTATCAGGTAAAAAATAAACCAATTTACACTGGTTTGCTGCCTCAAACATTTTATTGCATACTTTTAGATACTTATTAATCTGATATCAAATCCCTAGTTATTTTCCAGACACCCCCGACTATTTGTGTATATTATTAAGGAGACCAAGAAGTTTAAAGTACATTGAAATAACTAAAAAATAAACTAGAAATCCAGTTAAACCTTATATTTTTTCCATTAAAAAGTTTAGAAATCGTAAGATATACAAATCCTAAAGTATTTAGTGATTCATTTGCTCTGTGTACCCACGAGCACTGGGTGAGGGACACACAAAATGTTAATGCAAATAAATTGCCTGCTGACTTTATTTAAATTTCCCATAAGACACACATGAACGAAGACTAACGCTAGAGGGATACGGTGGGAGAGGTGTGGACGGAAAGGGGGGTTATGCCGAGGGGAAGGGCCACCCCGAGAGTGTTGAAGGAGCCTCCTAAGCAAAGTGTTAGGCCGGAGTTTCCAGCCGCTCCCTAACAGGCATGTGTTGCCTGCGGCAGCTTTTTGTAATTTTAATTTTGATTTTAATTTGTGTTGAAATATTTACATAATCACTGACTGACAACACACTGCGGAAGATGGAACAGGAGCCCGTCTTAAAGGATGAGTTGGGGGTGTTGACTGGAACATCTGCTTGGGCGCAGCCAATTTCTGTATCAAACTTTAATGAAAATTTATAGGGTCTGCATGAATGATTAAGTAACCATGTGGTGGCCCGAAAGTCTGTGGGTTTGAGCTTTCGTCTTGTTCTAACATCAGCAAGTTTCCACAAAAATGGCTTCCTCTGAGTTTTAAGAAAGCAATAAAGAATTTTATTGCCTAAATAACGCCATACACTGTTGGCTTACCTGTAAAAAGTTCAGAAAGTTGTGGAATCACTTAGCAGAGATTTGAATTTGAATTGAACGTTTGATTATCTAGGGGGGTTCTTGGACAATGATTACCTAATCAAACTATATTTAAATGTATTTAAAACATGGACAACCCCTAACCAGGAATTACACCAAGTAATGACATTATAAGCATAAGTTATGTCGATATATAAATTTTGTAATGTTAATAAATTTGGGAAACTTCCAAGATCTTATCTTATTTTTCTTATCTTTGTAAACATATGTATTTTTAGTATTAAATGTGAACATATTGTTATTTAATGTAATCTAATGTGTACTTATAAATATATTCTTACCTAGTAGTAAGTATTGATAACACGATAAATATCTTAGGAAGTGCGCCCAACTTTACCTCATCATTTACATCTTAATTATCATGTTAGTAAATTAATGTAATTTCACTGTAATCACCTAAAAAACTCAAGCTCTATGAAGTCCTTTTTGGGTTGCCCTTCAATTTGCACTGCGCTTGGTTCGCTCCAAATCCTAATTAGTCCTGAAAATACCAACGAATACATAGGCAACTTAGGCAAGGTCTCCCTTGATGTCTGTTTTAATTGCACTTGGTAACCAAAAAACACGCAGAGAGCTGCATACGGCGAAACAAATATTTTTAATTAGAAGCAAACTGAGGCCTACGCTATCCTTAGCCCCTTTTTTGCAATTAACTTTGGCAGAGCCAGCGCCAAGTGGAAGCTCGACTATTCGCAAGATGCAATCGCTTTCACTTTGGCCAAAGATCAAAGGCGAGCGACAAACATATGCCCAACAATGGCTGCCTCATAGATATTTCCCCGAGCTCAAACTCCACTCGAAGCCACAGCCACCCACCGACATATAGTACATATAGAACGCTTAAAACGAGTAGCGGCATCACAACAATAACAAATGCAGCTCGAGGTGAAAGCTAAACTCTGAAAAAATGGTTTGTGGGGAAAAGGGAAGGCAGCGAGTAAGTGAATGAAAAAATATTTATGAATGGAATGTAACTACCGCTGGCAGATAAAAGCCGTGGCCTAGGCAGTGATGGCAGGCCATATTTATGTACCTCACTTAAATATAATCAATATAAATTGATTTGGAAATCAATTTAACCAATAAATACAGAAGCTGCGCCAAGTTATAGGCAAGGCTTTGTGCACACTTTAGTGTAATTAATTTTAAGCAGGCGATTATACAATTCGCTTTCTTATAGTTAAAAAGATAACGAAGTCTGCAACTATATCTTATATATCTTAGAAAATCGAAAACGAATACTTTAACCTTAATGTATTCTTTACAAGATGTGTTAGAAGTAAGTCATAAGACTATTTAAATAAAACATTAAGCTTGTAGATCTTTAAGATCCTTCCTTAAAAGGGACCTCAAAGAATTAAGTAAAATACCTGCGTACCTAGGTACGTCCGATAACTAACCCTAAACATCTAGATCCCAACCAGCACTATGCACAGGAGACTTCAGGCCATAAATACAGGTAGTCGCATACTGAATAGCTTCGTAAACGATGCCAAGTGAGGGGATGGAACAGGAACAGGATCTGGAGTAGGAGTTGGAGTTGGAGTTGGGTCCCAAAGCGAATTGCCGTACACTGCACACACCCTACTTCGTGACAATGGGCCTGCATTGCTATTGCGTTGTGCATAGTTCTGGCAAGTCCTAGTGCTGGCTCCCGAGTTTCCCCTTGTTGCAAAGTCCTTTTGATTTATGACATGTGCGTTTTAAGTTTGATTATTTTTTTAGCACAAGTTGCCCGATGTTGGTACAGTTGCCTCTTCTATTAATTGGCAATAGCAGATTGTTGCATACTGTGTGCGGTTTGGCCATGTGGTTAAGAGGGTTTACCCGGCTAAGAGAAGTTATATTTGCTGTTGTTGCTGACTTATCACACTGGAATGTAGGAAAATGTTAGTGAAAAGGTTACAGGTACTTGGATTATGATAAATAGGGAGACACAGGATAAATAAGTTAATTCTATATATTAAAAAGAAGTCTCTCGAAATGGAAGCTCAACTTTTATGAAAAGTATTGTGTTGGGATAAATTAGATGAAATAATACTTAATGGTTTGTGTTCAGATCAAATCACCAAAAATACATACATATACACATATTTTATACATTTTAAATTATTCTAAATAAATGTGAACATTTTTCCTATTCATTTCCTATTTTATCTACTTAGAAAATGAGTCAAATAGAGAACCCACCCAAAACGTTTTCCTGACAAATCACATTTACTTTTTGTGGAAATGCAACTCAGAAGGATAACAGGAGCAACAACAAAGTGAAGATGCAACTGCAGAAGAGCCGAGGACTCGGCCGTGCTCGAAACAGGGGAAGACCAGAGGGTGGATGTCACGACACTCAATGTTGGCCCAAACGAGCGCCACAAATTGCGGCAGAATGCATTTTTCTAAAGACAAAACGAGAGAGAGCTGGAGCTGCGAGGAGCAGTAGGATGCAATGCAATCTCAAGTGGTTATCTGCGAGGCCCTCTGGACCTGTGAGACATGGGGACCAAAGTCAACATCAAAGTTCACGCCGACAAAGCGTCGAGAGTAAATGTTTAATGAGCGAGGCGAGCGGGGAATGTAGTTTGCTAAAAGGAGTAGAGGATCACGACTCCTTCAAGCCCCGGCGCAAGCCAATTAAAACAAAAGCCAAAAAACAAATGCACTCCAACCGGAGGGGGAGCCTAGATGGAAAGCGCGTTTGACAGTGTCAAAGGACCAAAGGAGCGAGAGCCTACCACGTGAAGTGTTTGGCAACATTGTTGGACTTCCAGGACCTCCCCCAAAGCCCACGCTGCCCCAGCGGGCTCTCCAAGCAACAGTTCTTCTTTGAAGTCAAAAGGACTTTTTCCAGGCTGCAGCGAAAATCGGAGGCACAGTAAATTAGCTACACTTCACTCCGCTGAGCCCAAGGGAAGGGGACAAGGGCTTGCCAACACGGAGGAGTGCAAATTCACGTGCCAGCTGTTGGATGGCTGGTTAATCAAGGTGGAAAATTAAGGAGGAGTTGTCAATCAGCCATTGTTGAAGACAAGGTACTTTAGCTATTGTACATACATATATCAATATGGAAAGTCAAATCTTTTTAGGTAATTAATAATTCAGTACTACTCACCAGTAATATGTATATAAACAATACTTTCCACTGGATTGAAGATCGAAAGCCAGACTTGATTTTACAATTTGTGGCACTGTAGCGAAAGTCCTCTGATCCAGGAGACACCCGGAATCCACAATTCTTGTTCCAGGCCATCTGGTGGATGGTTGGTTAATCAAGGTGGAAAATTAAGGAGGAGTTGTCAATCAGCCATTGGTGAAGACAAGGTACTTAAGCTATTGTACATACATCAATATGGAAAGTCAGATCTTTGTAGGTAATTAATAATTCAGTACTACTCACCAGTACTTTAAATATATACAATACTTTCCATTGGACTGAAGATCGAACGCCAAACTTAATTTCACAATTTGCGGGACTGTGGCGAAAGTTCTCTGATCCCGGAGACACCCGGAATCCACAATTCTTGTTCCAGGCCATCTGGTGGATGGTTGGTTAATCAAGGTGGAAAATTAAGGAGGAGTTGTCAATCAGCCATTGGTGAAGACAAGGTACTTAAGCTATTGTACATACATCAATATGGAAAGTCAGATCTTTGTAGGTAATTAATAATTCAGTACTACTCACCAGTACTTTAAATATATACAATACTTTCCATTGGACTGAAGATCGAACGCCAAACTTAATTTCACAATTTGCGGGACTGTGGCGAAAGTTCTCTGATCCCGGAGACACCCGGAATCCACAATTCTTGTTCCAGGCCATCTGGTGGATGGTTGGTTAATCAAGGTGGAAAATTAAGGAGGAGTTGTCAATCAGCCATTGGTGAAGACAAGGTACTTAAGCTATTGTACATACATCAATATGGAAAGTCAGATCTTTGTAGGTAATTAATAATTCAGTACTACTCACCAGTACTTTAAATATATACAATACTTTCCATTGGACTGAAGATCGAACGCCAAACTTAATTTCACAATTTGCGGGACTGTGGCGAAAGTTCTCTGATCCCGGAGACACCCGGAATCCACAATTCTTGCCCAAGGCCGACATCAGAGCAATCCACACTTTATTTTTGGATTGGAGATGAGGGATGTTTGGTATTAATAAAGAATTGCAAGAATATTGCAAATTCATTTATATTTCACAAATACTTTTCACGTCACGTGATTTCTTAGAGACAGCTGTTACTTGAGGTAATATCGATAAGCTCGAAACGACAGAAGTGATCGAGTGCTTTTCTAACAATCGAATAAATGCACATGCCTTATATTTTTAGCATTCAGCGTTTCCCCAAAAATGCAGTCCGAGTTGGAACGATACCTTGCTAACAACTTTTAACATGACTGTACTAATTATATTGGTATCGAAGGGAAACGCAGTTGTTGGTTAACTTTTATATTCAAAATTATTCAAAACCGTTTCGAAAGGATAAAGTAAAAAAGTACATTAAACGTCAATCAGTGGAAAACTTTTTTAGCGTCAGAAATAGCTTATCATGCCGTCTAATATCCGAAACCTAAGACCGATCCAAGGCCCTTATTTTCCTCACAATTTTCCCCGCTTTTAATTATGCTTAGCTGACAGCGCCAACTACAATAGCGACAGTGCCAGAAGGCGGAATAAAAGGGGATAGGGGTAGGAAAGGGGACGAGGACGAGGAGCAGGAGCGCCAGGACAATGGGGAGGATTAGGTTGAGGAGGGGCTTTAGGCCCACTGGCGCCCGGCGATATGTGACAGCCATTTAATTTGATTTATGGCAAGTGAATAGCCTTGATTAGGACGCGTTCGCTACAATGAGAACCGACAACCGACACAGAAGCCTGCGAGGCAGGATGTGAGTGGTGTACGGCGTATGGTGTATGGTGTATGGTCGGGTGTGTGGATGAATTTAACTCAATTTCACATAAATCAAAAATGTAGCCAACCCAAACCTTCTTCCGGATCCCCTCCTCCCTGCTCTCGGCGATCATTTATTCGTTTCCCCGTGTGCACCTTGGCGCTAATCGCATTTCAATTGTTGAAACGAATTGCGAATTGAATGAAGTGTTGAAATTTCAGCAGCCATTCCAAAAGATACATAGACACACACACACATACACTCGAAAAAATAATATTATATGTGTATAACAATATATTTCTTGTAGAAATCTTCCTTTTATTACTAACCAGAACCCTTAGGAGACCTAGAACAAACTAGAGCAGATATTAGAAAGCGAATTATATTTAGGTTTTTTGAGTAATGAATTTGAAAGTAACGGAATATGTTTAGGGTAATATTTAAATTTAATTTAAACTAAAGAAAGTGTTTCTTAAAAATGTACATTTGTAAGTTTTACAGAGACTTTAAGAAATAATCAGAACTATCTGGCACTTCTACTTATAAATTAGGTCTTCAAGTTAATGCTATTTTGATTTAAAAAATAGAGTTAAATAGAAATGTAAAGTCCCGCGATTTTTCGGCGAGTGCAAGGCACATGTAGATATAGATTTCCCCTATGAGGGAACAAGTTCATAAAAGTAAATCCAAGGCAGGCAACAATAAGCGAGTTTAGGTGTCAAACAGCAGGTGGCAGTGGCAGCCAACGGAAGTGCCTGACGTCCTTCGATTGCGGACTGGGGGCGGATTTGGAATCGGATTTGGGTTTGGGGCTCGGTTTCTGGGGTCCCGAGGGTCTGTGGGGACTGCTTGGGTATCGTCAGAGACAGATGATATCTTAAACACACACACGCTCAAACAACCACACACGACTACCGACTACCCGGCCAAATGTTATCAGAAAACCAGCAACACGCAAAAAAATACAAAACTGTTGTACAATTTTTGACATGGGTAACTCCAAACAAAGGGCCACCACCTTGGGGAGGGGCGGCTCGGATACGTACATATATACGTATATACAGATATGTGGAACCTTCTTTCGATATCATTTGGACACTGCCTGTGTATTGGCAAACCGCAAGAACATCAACTGATGGCAGATAAATTAAATTTTGCGGTTCTAAATGGGCAATCAATGAGGCGTTCCACCGGAGGTTTCGCTGCAGAACTCCGAACGGAAAGCTAAGTGGAAATAAAATTTAAAAATTTAACGAACACCAGCCAATAACTTGACTTGACCCCCGACAAAAGGAGACAGACATGCCAAAACTAGGAAAAAGAAAAGTTGTTAGTGAAACTTTCTGTTGCGACACCAAATATTGACTCAAGTCGGGGAATCCCCTCCTCCTCATCACGACGACGCCTCGGCGTCTCAAGTGGGTGTTGTTGTGTACAGTTGACACCTGGAATCCCCTTCTACGGCCCTGTTTATTGGTATTTATTCGACAGCCGGAATGCCTAATCAAACAGTCGGAGGAGGGTGCTTGAGGGCTGCTTAAGCACACAACATACAACTAATGTTGTGCGAGATTCGATGCTTCCAAAGGAAGGTCCTTCAAGCCAGAAGGTGTGTCTGTACAAGGATGTGGAGCGAAGTCGAATAAAAAAGGGTGAAGATGCAGCCTTATATTCCCCCTTTCGCTAAGGGGAAAATCTACAATAAGAAGGATGCCAGGACCTACATGGTGGTATATACATATGTAATTTTAGTTTTATTTCAATTGATTTCACGATAGATCACATTTTGATTGATTGCAATACCAGGACCTCCTTGGTGGTATATATGTACATATGTAATTATAGTTTTATTTTAATTAACTTAACGTTAGATTACATATTGATTGATTGCAGTACATAGTTTTAGTTTATTATTAGCTTACTAGCTCGAAAATATACTATTTCTGTATAAGAGATCATCAATATTCATTATTCTAGAGATCATATAAGTAGTAAGTACACATCCTGAAAATTTTCTGACTAGCGACTTTAGTATTATTATTTTGAAACTCTAACGATTTGCACAAGATAATAGTCCCTGTAAATAGGTAATGTTTTTTAAAGAAACAATGTTTGAGTTGGGAGAGTGCCGGCCCGCTTCATGGTCAATAGACCCAACAGTTGGCCAGTTACCGCGAGTGGGTCAATGGCTTAACAGTTGAACACCAAATAAAAAGGAGTGCAAGGGCCAGACCCACTTGTATAGGAGAGCCCATACAATTCCATAGAATTTCTATATCAAAAGGAACCCTTTTTATGCAGCTCAATCGGACCACCCTGTAGGGAAATATTTATTAATTAACCATTATCGTTGACTGGACCCTGGCTGACTGCTGACTCCGACTCTGGCCCTGATGCATCGATGATAAATGGATGTCTGAAGAGCAATTTGCATGCGAGCTGAACAAAAAAGGGGGTGACGGCGCAAAAAGGGGGACAGAGGCAGAGGAAATCAGCGGCGGCCATTGATGCCATTGAGATGTGGACACAAAACAGCCGGACAGAGGGACTTCCGGACGTGATGGCAACCTGTCCGTTGATGAGCATCATTATGCCAAAGAACATGCTGCTTGTCCGGCCGATCGGGCTCCCAAGAGTTGACAATTATGACAGTGCCAGGCATTCGGCATTCGACATTCGTTCGCCGCTGCTCCTGCCTCTGGTGCTACTGCTGGAATTAACGCCATTTTAATTGAATTTTAATATTTCACACACGACTCAACAGCCGGAAGTGGAAGTTGGCAGCAGGGCAGAGTACGGCGGAGTAGGGCGGAGTAGGGCTTTGAAATCCCCCCCAAAAACCGCAAGTAAAATGCGAAGAGTAGGCGGAATGGTTTATGGCCAGTGGCCATAAAGGATGGGCTGTGTCTGGCGCTGACTGACCAATGAAATAGCCATTATGGAAATCTGTTGCCAAGTTCGGTCACATAATGGATAATGATGCATTAAATTCAGGACAACTTAAATCCTACCATGGGAAATCCTAAACTATAGCTGTGGAATAACACAATTATATGTTGGGTATTGGGAATTGTATATCGTACAAACAAATTAATTAATAATAATAATAATAATTATAATAACGACAAAGTTTTAACAACTATATATATAATCAGGCGTACTTAGGTATTCATATAAGACTAGGGAACATTTTAACAAATCGTTGATTTTTAAGATTCTGTGCTTTTCGCAAATTTTTTGTTATCGTTTTGTCATCACAGAAATCATTTATTTATCATTTAGAAAGGCTTTTAAAAACAGTTTCAATTCTGGTGTCTGAATAACCTTTTATTTACTTTTTTTAATAATTAAAATTAATATGAATTATTTATTAAACCTTATTTTACCTTCCTTAAATTATATTTACCAGCCTTTTGATATTATAAATATTTAGAAATGATTGTCCTAAATTAAATGATTGTCCTGCTAATAGAAAATATAATAAAATATTATAAGTATATTGTTTTGATCTACTAAATTTTACGGCATATTTGGCAATCAAAGCACTCTTTGTTGTTACAAATATTTTATTACAACATTTGAGTTAGGGTCAGAAAATAATAATTTTATAGAAGGTACATACTTGACAGGTCTTCTGATGGAGTCAAATAATCCTTTTAGGTTAATTGGTCAACAGTTTCGTATTCTAATGAAAATAATCTTCGTTTTTAAGTATGAAAGGACAATTTGCCCCTTTTGCAAATTGAAAGGCAAAGCTCAAGAAACTTTCGAATGTGAACAACGAATCATATAAATATACTTAAAGTACCATTACTGACGTCACATCTGCCAGATTCGCCTGCTATCGACAGAAAGGAAATGCAACTCTGATATTAGTGTTGGGTAACTTTTACAAGAGAGAGGAGGGATTTCCTGTTGCTGTACATAAGCTTATATTGGAAAAATATTTACCGCCAACTGACAATATAATAATAATATCAATCAAAGATGGTTAGGCAACTGCAGTATGCATTTAACATGTATCTAAATATCTATATCTAAGTATCTTTTAGGTTGCAACCTGTGGAAACCCAAAGCCAAGGACTCCGTTCGATCGGCGACTTCTTAAATTAGAGCGGGAAATAAACAAACTTGCAAGAGAAGTTCGCGACTACAAAAAACAATTTAGTGTCCTGAAGCCAAGGAGAGGACGGAAACCCAAAGGAAGTACTAAAAGTCAACCAATTGAGCTTAATCTTGAATCTGTACAAATAATCGAACATCTTGGAGTGGAGATGCTAATGGACAACTATAATATTTATATTCTCAATAGCAGACAAGGAGTAAGATCGTGTAAAACGTGAGAATAGAAAGGCAGATGAGGATGGGTCTTCAAGGATTATAGAGATATACAATCTTAAATTCACTTGTTAGGATCAGCTATAAGTTTATCACAGTTTGTATACATTTGATCAAAGTATAATAGATAATAAAACTTTGTATTCAATACTTAAGAAATGTGCGCATCCAATACACAATTGTATAAATATACCTATATACACGATGGTATGTTCAAGGACCTGATCAAATATTTTGCGTCGACCAACGATTTCCCGACGCAGCAAAGGGGTTTGCCGGTGTCCAAATATTAAATGGCATTGTGACAAACGCCGCCAACTGGCTATGAAACTGTCAACTATTGATGCCGTTGATGACGTGGTGCAGCAGGCCACCGGGGACCAAAGGACCTCAACCATCCGAATCGAACTCCCTGCTCCTGCAATCAGTGAGCGGCAATGGTGGCGAGAGGGTGCGACAAACGCAGTTGGCAATTTCTTCGTGTAACATGCAAATTTCAACGATTTTCAATCACAACTTGGCACTCACTGCTGCCCTCTCAGTGCCATTTGGCCAGTGTTGAGCGGTCAGATATATTTGAAACACTGACTTTATTAAAAAACCTTACCAGCAATAATGTTTTAAATTAAAGATTGTGCATGCTGAATAATTAAATGGGTTGCTAGATCTAGATATATGCAAATCAAATGGAATTTTAACTTAAAACTTATTAACTTGTTTTAACTTGCTTCCTAGATCAAATATTTATGTTAATAAATATTAATGTTAATTTAATATTTGTTAGGTAGGGTCAAACAATAATTATTTTAGAGATAGGTACATACTTGACTGGTCTTCTCATGGAGTCAAATAATCGTTATAGATTAATTAGTCAACAGTTCGAGGAGACAAGTAATACTTCGACCAACGAACCTCACTTTATCTAATAATATGCAACCCACAAGCAGATTTTTAAACTTCTACATAGATTGCAGATGGCATCACTTATAAAATGTTTATATCACGTTATATATCACGTCTATATGTGTACATATGTGTACAGCTCAAATTTGTAGTTCTCTCTGCTGTTATTCGGGCACCACTGGTCTCAGCTTGGTGAGGACCCACAGTGCGTATGAGCAATGGAAAAGTAATTAAATTTAACAGGCAGCCACGGGAACTGTATGGAGTCCTGTGTCCGTTCGCTGTCCTGTTCCTCGTTCTCTGTCGATTTGCCGGCTAGTTAGACTAACAAAATAAAAAAAATATTGCGGAAAACTGTCATTATTAACGCATTGAACGCGGCGCTGACAGCTGGTGCCACCCTCGAAAACGAGAAAATAGGGGCGGGTAGGTGCCATGTTGACATTTTGCCGAGTCCAAATGACATTTATTGAAATTTCATCATTAAGAGCCGAAAAGGGGAAGCGGGTCGGCGCCAAACTGCGTGTCAACTTTGCTGCTCGTCGAACTTATTTAAATTCGAATTCTGACACGTGCGGGGAGGAGCGAGCAGATTGTCATATCACCATCAGGTTATCAAAAAGCAGTCCGCCCAAAAAAAGCGTCGACAACCCTTGCTGCCTGCTTGAAATCACTTTTTTTGGCATCGCAAACAACAATTCAGTGAACTGAAAAATATCCCCAAGGAGCAGAACCAACATTTTCCACATTTTTGCATAATTTTCAGGAAAAACTTTCAAGTTGTGCGTAAGGTGACAGAAATCATCATCATCCCCTTATCGAAGAATGATATGTGGGCTTATAATTCCTATGTAATATGCTTAGGAAAATGATGAAGACGAGGGTTGTGGCATGGAATCGATTTAATGCGAATACAATCTTTATACCCGGCACCCATAGAGTACAAGGGTATTATCACTTAGTATATTTGGATACTATTCGGACTTGGATTAAAAATTTAGGTAAAATTGGTTGAAAAACATAGCAGTTTTTAAAAAAACAATTGCCCTGTATGCTGAGCTTCTGCAACATCTACATTTAAGTTGGCAGCACCTACATGTTTGCTTAACATGTTCCTAGCAACATCTGTCTTTTGTGGGTGTTGCTCAACATGTTGCTAGGAATATTATTTCTGCACTTCCTTTCAACATTTCCTTCTGCTTTCCGACTATTTTAATTTATGTTTTTTATAAATTTCAGCATATTTAAACAATGAGATAGAGCTATGTCCATATGTATTTAAATTTTACCCACAATGCTTTGGATGCAGGGTATCTCACAAGTCCGTCACTCTCGACTGTAGCTTTTCTACTTGTTCTATGTTTAAATTTGAAGGTGGCTGAAATGATTTTGATGGGCTGTAGAAAACAGAAAACTTATTTTAACTCGAAACCATTATATATTTGGGTTCCCTGCTATCCTTCCAACTATTTATGTATTCAAAGTAAACTCAAATATAAATAGGATCATTCCACAGACGGGAATTAATAATATAATCTCTTGTAAATCTACTCTAAATTGTTATTGTAAAAAATAAACCAACCTTAAAGCTATCACAATAAAAAAAAAAAAGAATTCAACCTCTTAGAACAGAACCTCTGACATTATCTCTCACGATAATGCACGGGGATTGTCGAAGCTGACCAAAGACTGCTCGTCTCATGGACTGCTTTCAAAATTATTACTTATAAACCTTCAAGGAGGTTTCTATATCGATGATATTACAAACTTGTAAGAATAGGACTATAGGAATTATCCTTTAGCTATCACAATAAAAAAGAATTCAACCTCTTAGGACAGAGCTTCTGACATTATCTTTCACGATAATACAAAGGGATTGTCAAAGCTGACCAAAAGGTGCTTACAAGATTATTACTTATAAACCTTCAAGGAGGTTTCTATATCGATGATATTATAATCTTGTAAAAATAGGACTATAGGAATTATCCTTTATACTCAGTGATATATATTTGAAGCTTCATATATCAAGAAAAACGCAAATGCTTAGAAGAAATGTGTGCAAAACGGCAATAAAAGCGGAATTACAATCAATTGCCCACCAAGCCCACCCCCGCATCCCGCCAAAGAGCACCGAGTCACATCAAAAAGCCACCCCTGCAAGGATTCCCTTGGAAGGCTTGGCCGTATCCTCGTTCTTGGGATTTGACCAGCCTGGGGGCTCGACGGGCCCGGTGTCTAATCAAAAATGCAATGTTTGGCTTGGTTAAGCGGAAATCGGTAGATTGCGTTCGCACAGTTTTCGCTTGTTGATATTAACACATTCCCCCCCACTTCCAATCTCCTCCCATCAACACCCCCAGATTGATGGGCGTGGCGAGGGATGCGGGGGAGTTGGGTTAATGAAACGTCACAGATGATGACGACGTTGGCATAAGATTTCAATGATATGTCAAAACTGAGTGATGCTGATGATGGATGGCTGATCATAATACAGTAACTATCGTCCTTGCACTCAAAAAAATATAGTATAAATTTCTCACTCATTTCAAATCCCTAATAAGAAATTCCAAAATATCCACATACATTTTTTTCTTACTTTACTAACTTCTAACTTACCTTATTGAGATAATTTTAAAATAATTAGAACTTAATGATTGAGAGCATTCCAATTTATAGAAATTATTTTTAAAGGTGCTATCTGCTATCTAATTTCGTAGATTTTTTAATATCTTATTCAGAAAACGTTTCTTTAATCCCTAATAAGAAATTCCAGAAAATCCTCATATATTATTTTCTTATTTATGCTTAAACTTTCCAGACTTACCTCAAAACTTACCTTATTAAGATTATTTTAAACAATTAGAATTTAATGTTTGAGAGCACTCCAATTTATAGGTATTATTTTTAAAGGTTCTGCCCTGCAATCTAATTTTGTAGATTTTTTAATGTCTCAATCAGAAAACGTTTCTTTAATCCCTAATAAGAAATTCCAGAATATCCTCATATATAATTTTATTATACATGCTTAAACTTTCCAGACATACCTTAGAACTTATCTTATTAAGATAATTTTAAAATGAGTAATGTTTCAGAGCACTCCAATTTATAGAAATTATTTTTAAAGGTTCTGCACTGCAATCAAATTTCGTAGATCTTTTAATGTCTTAATCAGAAAACGTTTCTTTAATCCCTAATAAGAACTTTTAAAATCTCCTTATATATTATTTTCTTATACATACTTAAACTTTCCAGACTTACCTCAAATCTTACCTTATTAAGATAATTTTAAAACAATTACTCAAATTTATAGAAATTATTTTTAAAGGTTCTGCCCTGCTATCTAATTTCGTAGATTTTTTTAATGTCTTAATCATAAAACGTTTCATTAATCCTTAATAAGGAATTCCAGAATATCCTCATATATTATTTTGTTATAAATGCTTAAACTTTCCAGACATACCTCAAAACTTACTTTATTATGATAATTTTAAAATGAGTAATGTTTCAGAGCACTCCAATTCATAGAAATTATTTTTAAAGGTTCTGCAATGCAATTAACTAACTTCTTACTGAACTAACTTCTAACTTACCTTATTAGGATAATTTTAAGACAATTAGTATTTAATGTTTGAGAGCACTCCAATTTATAGATATTATTTTTAAAGGAGCTGCTAATTTCGTAGATTTTTTAATGTCTTAATCAGAAAACGTTTTTTTAATCCCTAATAAAAATTCCAGAATATCCTCATATATTATTTTGTTATACATGTTTAAACTCTCCAGACATACCTCAAAACTTACCTTATTAAGATAATTTTAAGACAATTAGTATTTAATGTTTGAGAGCACTCTAATTTATAGAAATTATTTATTATTTATTTATTACATATTTAAAATGGTTCTGTCCTGCAATCTAAGTTCGTAGATTTTTTAATGTCTTAATCAGAAAGCGTTTCTTTAAACCCTAATAAAAAATTCCAAAATATAATCATATATTATTTTCTTATACTTTCCAGACTTACCTCAAAACTTACCTTATTAGGATAATTTTAAAACAATTAGTATTTAATGTTTGAGAGCACTCCAATTTATAGAAATTATTTTACAAGGTTCTTCCCTGCAATCTAATTTCGTAGATTTTTTAATGTTTTAATCAGAAAACGTTTCTTTAAGTGCGTGTGTCCACACTCCCCCCTTCCACCGCTTTCTCCCCTTTGTGCCTCATACATCACACGCCTCTACGCATAAATTTACTAAATTTGGCCCAACTTGAGCCGCATTTACATGGGATTTCCACGGCGAGAAGAAAGCGGAGCGGGCGCCAGAAAGTGGTGGCTTAGATGGACGCTGGATGGTGGGTGGTGGGTGGTGTCGAGGTGGGGCAGGAGGGCGCCATAGGAAGACAAACAAACCCAGCATCCGCTTGGTGGCAATTTCCGTTTTGTCACTTAACGCACATCAAATGCAATTTTCCTAGGCAAATAACATAATCAACCGAGAAGTAGTGAGGGAAATCTGCCAAAAGTTGCCCGACCCGCCAGAGCAGCTATTTGCCAGGTGAAATTTTATCACATCAAAATGCTTTCAAATTGTGTTTCTATTTTCCGGTTACTCTTTTTATTTTTCATTTTGTGCCACCCATATTGAAATTTGATTTGTCGCCTGCAAAGTGCAGCAGGAATACACATTCTGTGATGGATATTTGAGCAAAACTTGCCCGAAGTGTCGACAATTGAATTTGTGCTGCTTGTGCAATTTGCGAAATTTGATGTGGCACCATTAGACTCATCGCGCCGCCTCCCAGTGGCTGAGGACGGGCCAAGTGAAGTGAAACCATAATTTATAATGACATTTTTATATGGAGCAAAAGTGATTTTATTTAGGCGGTGTCAGCGGAGATGCTGCCAGGAGCTATGAGGCGAGGACTTCACTTTTCATTTAAGGAAAAACTCCAGGGCAAAGGGTACTCGGCTTTTTATTAAATGCAAAAAAAAATATAAATCAACAAGAGGAAAATATAATAAAAAACTGGCAAGGTATTAGAATATTTTGTATTGCTTTTACACTAAAACTTTGATTTGGCATATCCTAGCCCAGGTATTATAATCTTGATAACAAATTTATAAGGCCTTTAATGGAACGGAGTCCTGGGAATTTGGTTATTTTGGTTAATTATTCAAAATATATTTCTTAATTAAGGACTAAACGTCAAGCCTTTCCTTAACTTCTGCTGTTTTCAGTTTGTATTTTCCCCTTGAGCAAAACTCAAACCGGAAAGGCCAAACGGAAAATTGGGGCCAGGGAAAAGCAAAAGCTAAATCAAGAGGCTAAAAAGTAAACGCCTTTGGTTAGTGAAAAGTGAAAGAGCAGCGTAAACAAATACCACAGCCGCCGACTCGAGAGCACCTTACATCTGCTGATAAAGAAAGCGGCACGCATCCTTTGCATCCATGTGTGCATGTATATATCCTGCAGTTTTCAGCCCACAGAGAGGATGGTCAAAGGGCGGTGGCTGGGTAAAGAGCCGGGGGGCTGCGACGTCTTTTAATGAAAGATGGCAACAACAACATAGGCGATAAAAGGCTGTCATTAATATTGCAGCGGCTGCCTCTAGTTGCTTCATTAGAGACGGCGCCTCTCCTTTGCCAAGTCACCGGGCTTGGGCGGCAGTAGTTCATACTCCAAACTAGGTTGCCGTTCTGAGCAAATACCAGTCATGAATCGCGGTGTGCCGGCAAACGTCATTGAATCAAGATGAAAGTGGAGTTTCCAATGAAAACAAAACGTCAGAAGGGCAATTCCCTGAAAACAAAAGTAAAAAGAGTGGCGAAAAATTGCAGCAATTCGTGATTCTAAAATTTGTGTTAGAAGGTTACTTATAAGAGAGCTATTTACGCCAAAAAAATTGTTAAAAAAATATATTTCATGGGAATTTACCAAAAGGTGAAGGTAAAAAATGACTTTCATAAATATAATAATAAAATTAAGAGTTACCCGGGTCAAGATGACAAAAAATTTCATTTAAATTCAATTAAAATTATATTGTCGATATATGACAATAGAATATTAAAGAATTCTCGAGATTGAAGGATTGGTCTTGAAAAGGAAATAGTTTTTGATTATTATAATCAATTAAAAGTTTTAACCAAAGATCAACCATTACATCCAGTCATCATAACCTTTTACTTTGACTTTTTGTCATTAAAAAAAACTAGATCTGGGTAATAATCTTGCAGTGTACGTTTAGAGCAGAAGCTTGCTAGCTACGTTTCTAACTACGACCCATAAAATATATATTCTTTATCCGCATCTATAGTTACGTAAACAGGGTTTATTGTTGATGTTTTTTCTTCATATTGATTGTCTGAATATATATATATTATAAACTAGAAAAAAGATAATTTGTCATGCAGGTACAGTTAAATTTCTTTATCAATAAAATTGGTATGATCGTTCCCATGGAGATATAGGATATATTGAATTTATTTTGATTAAATTTAATATGAAGGCTTAAAATCGGAATGCAACGACCATATGTTATATATGTATAAGTGATCCGCTAGATGTTCCAACTTAGACTGAGTATGAAAACATTTGGGATCGTCTATAAAAAGTAGATTTAAGGAATAAAATAAAATCGCATAGAAAAAGAAATAGGACTGCAGAGAATCCAGACCTAGATATGTATATTTTAAAGGTTCTCCTTTAATACGTTACATACTTCTATACTATAATAATCTGCCACTGTATAAGTCTTTCAAAATGGAGAGAATAATATACATGTCCTTTTGTATATGAACTTTCTAAAATAGTATTTTACTAATATATTATTTATAAAGTTACAAACCTAAACGTCTCTGATATAATAACACCAACTGAAATGCAAAAAAAAAAAAAAAATGAAGCACGAAGTCTTCACTGTTAGAAGAACGCCTTTCATTGATTTCGCATTATAATTACAGCGGAAAGAATTGAAAATCTTCTATCTGTAAACATAAATTGTCTTAATAAGGATACAACCACCAAGATGCAATATAAGTGTCTCAGAATGTTACAGGTCATAAAGCCATAAGCGAAAGTTAAGCCACTATACGCGTTAAGAATAAACTATACAGTTTTCAGATGAAAACCACAAAGAATTAATTAAATGAAACATTATTCAGTAGCATCCAGTGCTCACAGATCTTTCTATTTTAAATTCTAGATTAGCTTTAAACGATTTGATTTATTTTTCTTGATTTTTCTTAACAACTTTTTGAACTAAAACAAACGCTTCGAGGGCTCCGACTCCGCCTCGCTTTTCCCATCCACCGGACGCGCCAATTCAATGGAATTAATCCTGATCATGGTGTTGGGAGAGCGCTGGAAGTTGATCCTCATATACTGCTTCCTGCGCTTCTTCCGAAAGTGCGTCTTCGTGTGGGTCAGTGTCTTCTCCACAACGGTAGCTTTCACGGAAACGAGGCCTGGTTCCAGAATAGGACGTCCGACCAGGGTGAAGTCTCTGGCTCCCGCCAGAAGAACCTTGTCCAGACTGATCTCATCGCCTATCGTTGGTGGCCAATAGCCTTCCACTAATATAATGTCCCCGGGAGTTATTTTAAATTGTTTTCCGCACAGATGAACCACCGCAAAGAGACGCCCCTGATCGGACTTTGCCACCTGCTGATTGATTCGCTCGCAGATATTCGAGCACTCCTTCTGCTGATCCTTGCTTATAGCGGATATATCCACCGATTCGGTCGCCGGTTTATTTTGCTGATGAAAGGCCGGGGAAATGCTCAGCGAACGCATGCTACCTATGTAAGACGGAGAGAGACCATTGTTATGTCACATTGTTTACATGGTTTTAATTAATGCTCCACTTACCTGCGAGTGTAGAAGTGCGATTGGGCACCTGGCGTAGCATCTGGCGCACAGTTTGCGCTAGAAATGACATTGTTTCGTGTCGTTTTTAACTAAAAAAGTACATAAATAAATGGGACACAACCCAAGAATTCAACGACAGTGCTTGCAACGACGAAAAATGAAAGGTACTAACGCGTCTTCAAACAGCTGTGCCTATATCCACTGAGTTAATAGGGCTGTTATTAACAGGCCTGTGGCTTAGCTATTTTCTGTTAAAATGTACTTAATTTTAAGGTGAAACGGAGTCAAATATTAGATTTATAAAACCATTTAGTTATTAATTACAGTGATTCCTATACAACTAAATGGCAGCAAATTCTGAGTATTTAGCCAAAACATATAGTACCTAGTAAAAATCACAAAATAGCCATGAGCAGCTGCAAATATCTGGAACAGCTAATAAGGTAAATTAAAATTGTTAAAATGAAAATAGTACAAGTGTCTAGCACTATAAAAACTTAATATAGTTCACTTTGAGTTAGAATTTCACATACAATTATGCTTTATTATAAATGTGTATGTGTACAAAGAAAAATATGTATGAATTAAGAAACGCTTATGGTAATGCCAGTTATTTTCCAGCTTTTTTTTCATTTTGAGTTTAAATTTTATATGGATTTATGTTTTATTATAAATATTCATAAAAAGTTTAATAATATAACCAAGTTTCAGCTATTTTCTAGCTTTTTTCACTCACTTGATCCATCCCTAACAGCATGCTGCCTGTTCAGTGCTGCGGAAGTTCAATCGATTTCCAACACTATTACAAAAAGCAGGCCCGGCGTTTTGCTTCCGATCATTTGCTTAGCAACTTATTTAAGCTTCATAAACAAGTAGTGAGTCGTCAAAAGGGTCGGAGTCGAGCTAACCAAATAACCGTTGATATTTTTTAGAAGTACAGAAATGGCTGAGACCGAGAAAATCGAGGTTCGCGACATAACGCGCATCGAGCGCATTGGCGCCCATTCGCACATTCGCGGGTTGGGGCTAGACGATGTTCTGGAGGCGCGATTGGTTTCCCAGGGCATGGTGGGCCAGAAGGATGCCCGCCGAGCCGCCGGAGTTGTGGTCCAGATGGTGCGCGAGGGTAAAATCGCCGGAAGATGCATCCTACTGGCTGGAGAGCCCAGCACCGGCAAAACGGCGATCGCCGTGGGAATGGCTCAAGCCTTGGGCACTGAAACCCCATTCACCAGTATGTCCGGGTCGGAGATTTATTCACTGGAGATGAGCAAAACTGAGGCCTTGTCACAGGCTCTGCGCAAGAGTATTGGCGTTCGCATCAAGGAGGAAACAGAGATAATCGAGGGAGAGGTGGTGGAAATCCAAATCGAACGTCCAGCCACGGGCACTGGCCAAAAAGTGGGTAAAGTTACCCTGAAGACCACGGAGATGGAGACCAACTATGATTTGGGCAACAAGATCATTGAGTGCTTCATGAAGGAAAAGATCCAGGCGGGCGATGTTATCACCATAGATAAGGCTTCCGGGAAAGTTAATAAGCTGGGCAGAAGCTTCACCCGAGCCAGGGACTACGATGCTACGGGCGCCCAGACTAGATTCGTCCAGTGCCCGGAAGGTGAGCTCCAGAAACGCAAGGAGGTGGTGCACACTGTCACTCTTCACGAGATCGATGTGATCAATAGCCGCACCCATGGATTCCTGGCTTTGTTTTCCGGGGACACTGGTGAAATCAAGCAAGAGGTACGCGACCAAATCAACAACAAAGTTCTCGAGTGGCGTGAGGAGGGCAAAGCCGAAATAAACCCTGGGGTCCTATTTATCGATGAAGTTCATATGCTGGATATTGAGTGCTTCTCATACCTGAATCGAGCTTTGGAGTCGGACATGGCTCCCGTGGTTGTGATGGCCACTAACAGAGGAATCACTCGCATCAGGGGCACCAACTACCGCAGCCCCCACGGCATTCCCATCGATCTGCTCGATCGCATGATCATCATACGCACGGTTGCTTATTCGGAGAAGGAAGTCAAGGAGATCCTGAAGATTCGTTGCGAAGAGGAGGACTGCATCATGCACCCAGATGCACTGACTATCCTCACGCGCATTGCCACCGACACGAGTCTGCGCTATGCCATCCAACTGATCACCACCGCCAACTTGGTGTGTCGTCGTCGCAAGGCCACAGAAGTGAATACTGAGGACGTGAAGAAGGTTTACTCGCTGTTCCTAGACGAGAATCGCTCGAGCAAGATCCTAAAGGAGTACCAAGACGACTACATGTTTAGTGAGATCAACGAGCAGGAGGAGCTGAATCAAGCTTCTGGCGGAGGAGCCAAGCGTCGTGTGGATGTCGGCAGCGGTGATGCCCAGGCCATGGAGCACTAAAGAGCAGATTAGCATCCTCCCAATACATTCTCATGACCATTTTATGATCAATAAATAAGTTTCCTTGTATCTAAAAAATTTTATTTTGTTTTTAATTAATTCGGGATGAGATTGGCATTGACATATGCCAAAAACTATTCATAGAATCCAGTTTACTTCGCTTAAATATATTAATAGAGTTGCACTTATTACCAATTTATTTGTATTCAATATTTATTTTAGTCCAAATTTTCCGGTTGATAAAGGTATAGTTTATTTTTATTAAATATTTATTTTAGTCCAAATATTCCTGTTAAGATAATTTTTTAAAAGGTTTCGTTGACTTTGCTTTTGAATCATTGGTCACTAACATTAAATTACCCGCGACCAGCCCCACTTCATTTCCATGCACAGTAAGTATACAAATATGACGATTACCTAAAAATAATTTCATTGCATTTATTTCGCGTCTTCCTTAATGAAACTTGCACTTTGTGTGAGCATATCAAAATATACATATCATAGCATCTTTCCATCCTTGCATCGGTACAAAATTGTCTTTATGGCTTAGTTACGTCTCCGTGAATGATGCTCCCTCTTTAGATACGAGAAAACTTTTACAGATGTTTGATTTTCATAGACCCGGGTCTCATTAAAGTCTTATATGTGATCTGTCGTAGATACTAGTGAATCTATCATGATTTTAACACTTATATAATTTACAATTCCATAACATATATAAGACTGACAATGTGTTTTTGGGGCCAGATAAGACAGTATCTTATCGCAATGACACACTGCTTTCTTGGGGATGACTCCTCCTTGACTAGGCAGACGAATATGGATAAATTGCTTTCCAACAGCTAGTTAACAAATCTCTAGTTACAGTGGCATATTATTTGGTAAAACTACTTATTTGGTTAGTAAAAATAATTTGAATTTTAGATTAATACGAATTCCGAACAATTGTCAAGGAGTAACTAAAATTTTGAGAACTTTTTTCAAGCTACCATTGTGCCGATTACTCTGTTTGCTACTCGGACTTCTTGTCTTCTGGTTTCTTTTCTTCTCTGATTTCCTCCTGTGACTTCTTGTCTTCCGTCTTCTGGTCCACTGACTTTTCATCTTCGCCACCTGCCCTTCGCATACTTCCCCCGAAAATGTGTCGGTAGGTGTGATAGAAGACAGCCCAGACGATAAGGAAAGTGAAGCCATAGTAATTAACTGCGCCATAAACCGCGATCCATCGCTCGTATTTCAAGAAAACAAATGCAGTGAGACACCAGCCCATATACACAATATTGTAAGATTTCAGAGCGAGGAAGTACAGCAGCCTGTAGATGTCAGAGTTGTTGAGAACGTCGCCCCACTTGGGTAGAACTACGTTGGTGTAGAAGCGGGTAATCTACATAAGGGAAAATTGCGCATTAGTTGTTTGATACATATATAAATATTAAATTACGCAGCAAGTAGGGGTCAAGACAGCTTAGATAGTATCTAAGTTAAGACTTTAACCTTACTTTACTTTATTATAATACTCACTTGCTTTTCTGTGCTTACGACCATGTACTCCATTAAAAAGGTCATGTAGTATCCGCTGTGATACCCATGCCATACAGCGAGAAAGCCCAAAGCCGCGCCATAGCTGATCGTGCGATTGTTCAGGAACTTGAGACGCTTGTAGATGTACTGTCCCACCCACTGATTTGTATTTACATTGAAACTCTGCACGTAGTGTTCCATCGTGTTGCCGGTTTCCAAGAGCTTCAGCTTGACATTACTGCAGCCGGACCAATCTGGTTCGCCGTTCTTTTTCTGTCCCTTATAGGTTAACCCAATGCTTATGAGGGCTCCTTCGGTGAGCAGCCAGCAAGAAATATACTTGTACAGACTGAACTTGGCCCAGAAGCCCAGAAAATATATTCTCTTGATGAAGGACTTCTCCGCAAACTCGCGGGTGAGGAAGTAAGAGTCGGGGAGATAGCGCAGACCCACTTGGCACACGACTAGGTAGAAGGCGCCCGCTCCAAAGCGACGCATACCGGCCTCCAAGTTTCCTTCGTGGCCACGGAATTGCCCGTTAATGAAGGCCTGGTATCGGCGAAATGGAAACTGAGGTCCCACCAGAAATCCACTGGGGAAATAAGCAAAGGCCAAAAGCTCTAGCAGAGATGGCGGTTCCTTCAAAGCCGTTTCCTTCTGGTCCTTTGACAACTCGGACTCTTTCTTCAATCCATCGGTGATATCAAATCCAAATCCAATCATTCGGAGGACCAAAATGCATTGGGGCATTGTCCACAGAATATCATAGTCGTTGCTGGAGGTGAAGTAGTAACCCAACAGCAGATAGGTCATATGGAATCCAAAGTTTAAGGCCAGAAAGATTTGTGTCTTCCTTCGCAGAAAGAGTACCAGGAAATATGTGGTCAGGATGCCAAGCAGGGAGTGATATGTATCGTAGCCATAGTTGAAGTAGCACAATCCGGAGCCACTGAGGGCAAAGAACAAGTGATGCACTTTTTTATCGTTTATGACGGCAATAAATTTGAGATAAAATGCAGCCACGGGATACCCTGAAAAGTGGGATATATATGTTAGTAGTAGTGGAGTATATATGAAACATACGTTTTTTTTACTAAGAAATTGATTAGAAACTCAAGCATTAATTTAATCTAATTTCAATTCTAGCTACAGACTTATGCGTCATGCGTCAACGATTTTTGATTTGCAAGATTAAAACTTTTATAACATTGTTGCCTTAAATTATTTTTACTATATCATCATGTCTTTTTAAAACCTTATATGTATATTATTCCAAATGTATTTTGAAGAGCTTAATAACAGGGAATACAATATATATAAAACCGATATATATACAGTAACATTTTTTAAATATTTGTGTATCCAATGACGTAGTAGACAAATATGCAAGTCTTACCTGCCAAAATGGTGAGCAGCAAGCGCAGGGCCTCGACGGGAACGCCCACTACCGAGGCGATTCCATCCATTAGACCTCTGTGGGGCAAGACTTGCGTGTATTCCGTCATGCTAAATCTGGAAAATAAGAGTTGCAGTGCTTATCAGTAACTTGGCTCGCGTGTTTCGATGGTTCAACGTTCTGCAGGGTTTATCAGTCAGTAATTGTTGTTATTGGTAGTGCGGCATTATTACGCAAACTGATTGTTTTTTTATCATCCAATGGGTCAGACGGAGGGGGGATTAATCAAAGAAGAAGAGCTCTGAAGCAACAACAACAACAAACGAGTGCACTTGGTCAGGGTCAATGAAAATGCAAATGTCGAATTATGGCCACGAACCACTTTTCAGTTCAATGACGCACTTATCAACCGCACGGCTTTTAATATTTTATGCTTATTGATTTCAGGGTCAGGTCAGAAAAACTAGGAAAAACAAACGACAGCGGCAAACCAAAATGTTGGCTAAAATTACCTAAACTTATTGAACACTAGACTGGAGCAGTGTGACTGTTGACGGCAGTAAAGAAATTACCAAAGTATATAAGTAATAGTCCTCCTGGTTAACCCTTATGTGGTCAGGGTGGGTATTTTAGTGCCGCCATAAATCGAAATAAGCTTAATTAAAAAAAATTCATTAGATCTAATTTTCATTTCATAATCATTTATTGAAGTTTTAAAAAGTTCCAAATTTGAAAATAATTTTCTATTTGAGAGATAGATTTGATGATTTGACTAAATTACTACTTTAATATTTTTTGTGGTCTGTTTAACAAATGAAAAGTTATGAATGATACTTATGGCGATCTCTTTACTAAATCTGTAGTTTACAAATGAAAAACTCTTAGCTGAATTATGATGAATGATTAAGTGTTTTAAAAAGTAGTATGCTTATTTCAGGCAATTTTTGTTGGCTTGCTCTGGTCACACAGCACGACAAACTACAATTGCATTGGTTTTTAAAAAATTACATACATTTATTTAAGTGAAGCATTACTCACCCAATTTCAAGAAACCGAGGTAGGGTCAAGGGTCAATGCGAAATCAGCCATAGAGGTTGAACTTAGATAGAAGCATTACCACAGCTGTTCTGCCGCTGGGTGAGATTCAATGTTTACGTTTACGTGTCACTTAAAAGCTATTCAGTTTCTTAAAGGATTTACATTAACTAAAACATATATATGTACATATCTTACCGATCTGTAGCAATCCGAATGCCAAACTGGCTCACACTGGGAGCAGCATGCGCCGCAATAACTATCCATATCAGCCCCTGAACCAACAGCCATCGGGATCGGGAACTGCCCCTACGAGTCATGATTCCTTAGAGGCGGAGAATGAGCTGGCCGCCGAGGAGCTTAAACAGAAAATTGGAGCTCTGAAATCCCTCACCATTGATATAGGCAATGAGGTGCGCTACCAGGATAAGTTACTGCGCGGAATCGACGATGATATGGATCGGACGAGTGGTTTTCTGGGCAACACGATGACGCGAGTGTTGCGCTTAGCCAAACAAGGAGGTGGTGCTCGCCAGATGTGCTACATGTTCCTCTTCGTGCTCGTCGTTTTCTTGATTCTCTGGCTGACCCTTAAATTTAAGTAGTGGTTTCTAATTTGTTTAAAGTATATGGATATGTACCAACAAACTTTGAGTTTGTTTAGTAAAGAGAGTTGTAATTACTTTGTAGCTTTAATTGATTAATTATTCACGGTTTGGAATAATAGCTTATAATTGCCTTATTTATGTTGCAGGTAAAACGGTACAAAGCTTCATACTAGATTATAACTGGTGAAGTTAGCATTCATTCTTGTCATTACAACATTAGTTGCATCCTCCTATATAGTGCCAGGAAGTTATACTTATTTATAAGTCATGTATATATTTGTTGTGACAAGTTCGCCCGCCAGTTACGAGCTAACTCTTACATGGGCCGCTGATATACATATTTTTTGACTTCAACATTTTGTGAAACTATTTCTATAGGGTTTAGGTCTGGGGCATAGGCAGACCATCTCGAACCCTTTGCAGTCTGCAATAATGTGCCTTAAAGGAATGAAATTTGTGTTTTTTTCTTTCTAAATATAAACTTACAAACTTTTATTAATTAGCGTAGGGAGAGTGGTGATTTTGTTCTAAGTACAAAAGACACACGCATACGAGTTAAGGTAGAGTGGGTGGGTTACACTTTGGTCTTATAACTAATGATGATTATGATTAGCGGGCAGCATGTTACAGTTTTCATTTCCACAGAGTTCAATCTACTTCAATTAAATTGGGAACTGATTTCTTCACAACATTAAAGGCTATTGCTTTCGGATAACACAACCCTATAAAAGTGAACTTAAATGAATCAACATAATATTCACAGAATCAGTGAAAATGAAACCCGAAACATTCCTGTGCGTGTCCTGAATTGGCAAATCAGCTAGGCATGGGAGGTCTTCATTTTCTTGTTGCGTCTACTAAAGTCTGGCTGGTCGAGATCATCGTCCTCGATCTCTTCACTGCCCACTTCGTCACCACTGAGGAATTCAGAGTAGTGGTCGCCGGCATTGGGACTCTCCAGGACTCGAACTAGGGATTAGAAAATCAATCATATTGTAAGCTTTTATGGGAATCTGAAATTATTTAGAAAATTACTTTGTTGATCTAGTATGCTGTTTTGTTTCCTGATCTCCTCGATGTCCTTTTGGTTTTCACTGATCTTTCGTCGCATCGTCTGTATGCACTCGGTGGTTTTCTTTAATATCTGTGCTCGACTCGCCTATAACGACATAAATATCATAAAATATAAATATAAATATTCCGTAGAAATTTGTGCCTAATTCTAAAATCTTTGTTTACCCATAATCAAATTTACGATATAATAAAATGACTTTAAAATGCAAAAGTTTGATTGAAAACATTTAGTTTTGTCAAACTCAAAATTGGATTAGATTCAGCTTTTTAAATATTAGTACTTTATACATCGAACTACTTTAAATTCATAAATTTTTTTGAGGGTTGAATTTTTAAATTAAAAACAATTCAATGTCTTATCAATTTGATTTTAAGCGAGGACATTCTAAACTATTCAAGATTTTTTCGAAGCGCAGTCTTCACTTAAGGCCCGCTATTTTTCTGGCCGCCACTGTTTCTCGACAGGATCAGCTGTTGAACTCTGTTACCTTCTCGCCCTTGAGCGTGGGCACCGCCTCCCTCAGATTCGTAAAGCTCTCCTTGATTTGATCCCTCCTCTTTCGCTCCAAGGCGTTGTGATGCGCGCGCTTCTCGGCCTACAAATACATATAAATATACATATGTATGAGCATGTGTTAAAAAACTCACTCATCAATATGTAAGATTTCGTAACAACAACAACATGTGCGCTGTGTTTATCAACAAAAGGAAACGTGCGCAGCTTCTTCTTCTTGTCATAATATTATGTGTACACTTACTTGAGTGAAATTCGCTGTGCTCGTGTGTCGCGATAATCCCAAGCCATTATCTGAGTCCGCATCATCCTGCAATTGTGGTTAATTTCGTATTAAATCCGAAGTATTATCCCCACGTACATATGTATATGTATATAGTATATGTTTTTAGACTGTTTGCTTACGTCACTCTCGATATCAATGTCTCTGTCGTCGTCGCTCATGCTCATGTTTGCGGAATTTTATTTAAAGATTGTTTCCGTAAGTAATTAATTAGTTGTAATGGGATGGAGAGGAGTGTCGACAATGTAGTAAATTTTTGTTTGTTTACGATTATTGTAATTAAACTGTTATGTTGTTGCCAGCGCACGTTATGCACGTTGAGTGTGACCGTGGTGCGCTTTGCTATTTAATATTCCATCAAGTCAAGAAAAAATACTGAAACGAGAAAATGACAGTTCCATGTAAATCCATCGAAATACTTCTTAAATTTGGTTGTTCCTTATATAATAATGTCATTTAGGAAATAGGAATAGAAAACAACTGAAAAGAACTAATTTAGTTTTTAGTTCTTTAGCACACAGACACGGCTAATTCACTTTGTTTAATTATACTCAGATTTATGAAAACCTTAAATTAAACCGGGTAACATATGTTACTAGGAACATGTTGAGCAACACCCATTGGTGCAGCCAACTCAATGTTGCAGAAGTTCAGAATGCACAGAAACTTTATTGTTTAATAACTCCCATGTTTATCATCCAATTTTATTCAAATTTTTAGAGGACGTCCGCATAAATGTGTTTCTCTCATATCAATTTTGTTAAAAATCACCACTGTAGCTTAATTATATGTTTTTCAGGATTTTCGAGGAGTGTCCAAATTTTGAATCAAACTTGATCTGCGTGCATCAGATAAGTCACCAATTTTGGTAGCTTTAGCACTAATAGCCTCTGAGGTGTGTTGGTTTACACGGAGGGAATTGGCTAACTCGACTCGCCTGGTGATGCCGATTAAGTATATATGTACGTTAGGGGATTCGAGATTTCTCCAACTGCCTGTTAGATACATATGTATATTCTTTTTTGGCATTGTTTGAAGGAGAACTTAGAGGGAAATGTCTTCCCATAGGTTGTGGGGTAATACTTGAAAAAAAGCTCAAAAATCAGGGATATCCAGCATGTTGGCACACGACCTGCAAGGGGAGTAATTTAAAAAAAAGTTGGGGGGATTTTTCAAATGGATATTTAAGCCACTTGCACATTTTAAATTTGCACAAACTCAAAATAAAACATTAGTAAATTAAATTTTTTCCACGTAGGTACTTTATTTTACTTGATTTAGTTGCTTATTTACGAAATAAATTTTAAATATAAAACCCCCTCCATGCTACATTTCTCACCGTTCCGATTGACATACATTTCAAAACAGTTTACACTAAACTACAAACACACTTAAAAATCTCCAGTATGACCTCACTGCAAATCGTGCGAAATGACACATGAATCGAAACACCGTCCACGCTAGTCAGCAGGAGACAGTTTTTTTTATTAAATTCAGATTTTTCGCACCGAAACATTGATGGCTTTTCCCACCACAAGTGCCCAGCAAGCCGAGACGAACCGCAAAATACTCGAGGAGATCCAGACGAAGAAGCAGTTGCTTGCCGGCGGGATCATTAATCTCGGATTGAGCACCACGAGTCAGGTGAGAGTGGAGCGATTGGAAAGCCAGGATTTCTATGAGACTTATGATGGTATTTCTTACAGATGCCCGCTCCTCAGTTACTGGGACAGCCGACTACAGTGAATCCCGATTTCCAGCTGGGCGTGGGCATTGCCACTAATGCCACGCCTACCGCCCGCTCTGCATTTAATCCAACGAGCTCTACAACTCTGGGTTTCTTTATACCTCAGGATTCGTATTTTGGAAATAGTTTCATACCCGTGTTGCCACGTCTGGAGCCGCTGCCGACGCCCGCGACCACCCCCGCCGCTCCCAACGCCCCCGCCACCCACAACATCAGCAAATAGACGGACCGCTAATGGCACGTCTCAAGTTAAAGAAGCTGGAGGAGTATCTGCAAAGTGTTGATGGCTTCGAGCAACCCAAGATCCTCCTGGAACAATATCCCACCCCACCACACATAGCTGCCTGTATGGCGCATCACATGCAATCCCAACACGAAGATATAGAAGGAAAACTGGTGGGGGACTTGGGCTGTGGGTGTGGAATGCTCAGCATTGCTGCCACTCTCCTGGGCGCCCAACTCACAGTGGGGTTCGAATTGGATGGTGATGCTGTAGACACCTTCAGGAGCAATGTGGTGGAGATGGAGCTGCCGAATGTGGACTGTGTAAGAGCGGACGTCCTCCAGCTGACGGGGAGCAAGTGGGAGAAGACATTCGACACAGTGGTGATGAATCCTCCATTTGGCACGAAGCACAATGCTGGGATGGACATGCGGTTCTTGGAGGTGGCACTGCTACTGGCAAACCGAGCGGTTTACTCACTCCATAAAACATCTACACGGTATGTGACAATGCAGCCGAAGTTCCTAAGTCAAACACGTTCAAAACTATTCTAAATGTTGAACAACATATAGTTAATATAGTAGGGTCTTCATCAGATAAGGTTTAACCAAAGTTATTGTGATCAATTAGTAAACCAAATGTTGTGATAGAAAATTAATGACAGGTAAAATAAAAGTGACGATGGCACCTTCAACATCAAAACCTTCGGAAATCAAATTTTTGGATTATTAATTATTAACAATAAATAAATTACAAGTAATTTAACTAGGTTCTTTCTCGGCATCCGTTTCTTAGTTTCATGGATAGATATCTTGCAGCAGTAATAAGATAAAATGTTCATTTTCAAATAACTATCTTAAATGAAATGTAAGGAAATAAATAATAATAACTTGTGTTTTCTCTTTCGTTCTACAGTGCCTACATCCAGAAAAAGGCCCAGGAGTGGGGAGCTCGTGGCGTAGTGGTCGCCGAACTCCGCTACAATATCGAGGCCAGCTACAAGTTCCATAAGCACAAGTCCAAGGACATTGAGGTGGACTTCTGGCGCTTCGACATCAGCAAGGATTAAAATGGATTAAGTCGGATGCATTTCATTTATGGACATTATTTTTGTATATTTCAAATTAAAACAAATAGGATGATTAAAAATTTATTTTTCTTTCTATTCCACATTAAAGACGACTCCCTGGGCGCAGGCCAATTCTCCGGAATGATTGACGGTTATGGTGGCCCGCTTGCAGTACTGTTTCCAGGCATCTGATCCGGACTCCCGACCTCCTCCGGTGGCCTTTTCTCCTCCGAAGGCTCCTCCAATTTCAGCACCATTGGTGGTGGTGTTGATGTTTACAATCCCGCAATCGGAACCGCTGGCTCCTATCCACTTGAAAGCCTGTCCAATGTTCTCGGTGAAAATGGCGGAAGAGAGACCCTGCTCCACCTCGTTGTTCCATTCGATGGCTTGGTCTACGCTCTTGGCTTTGAGAATGTAAACGATGGGCGCAAAGGTTTCACGGTGAACAACGCTGGCATCGTGGTTCAGTCCTGTGATCACAGTGGGTTCCACATAGTAACCGGCTCTCTGGATAACGTTGCCACCAAAGGCTACAGTTCCACCCAAGGACTTAGCCTCCTCGATAGCTTTCGAATAATTTTCCACATTTTGTTGAGTGTGGACGGGACCCACAAGAGTTTGTGCCTCCAACTGATGGCCGATTTTGGGGATTAACTGTTTATATTTGGCCACCAAAGCTTTCACGAATTGATCGTGCAGCTTCTCGTGAACAATTATCCTTCTGGTGGTGGTGCATCTCTGACCACTGGTGCCAATGCAACCGAAAAGTGCAGCATCCAGGGCCATTTTCACGTTGGCCGATTCATCAATAATCAATGCGTTATTGCCGCCCAACTCAAGGATCACCTTACCGAATCGTTTCTGCACTTCCACGCCCACATCACGACCAATTTGACAGCTGCCCGTAAAGGACACCAGATTAACTCTTTTGTCAGCCACCAAAGACTGGCCAACGTCGGTACCTCCTTGGCAGAGAGTAACCACTGGCGGGAGATTATTTCTTCGCAGCACGTCGGCCACAATTTTGGTGGTAGCCACCGAAACTAAGGGCGTGCTGGGAGCTCCCTTCCACAGGACGCTGTTTCCAGTGGTAAGAGCTATAGCAGCATTCCAGCCAAAGACAGCATTTGGGAAATTGTAGGCCGAAATAACGCCCACCAAACCCAAAGGGCGCCAGGCCTCCAAAATCGAGTGATCAGCCCGCTCGGAGTTAATCAGCTGACCGGCATAAATCCTGGAGAGACCAACCGCGTAGTCGCAGATGTCTATAAACTCCTGAACCTCACCCTGTCCCTCGCTGTAAATTTTTCCCACCTCCAGGGAGACGAGTTTGCCCAGGGGCTCCTTGTATTTCCTGAGCTCATCACCGATTTGACGGACTATTTCACCCCGAACGGGAGCTGGCACCTGCCGCCATTGTTTGTATGCGTCGACAGCCAATCCGATTGTCTGCTCCAGTTCCTGGACATTTCCCTGACGCACAGTGGCAATCGGTTGACCGGTACCAGGGTCATAGCTAGTTATGGATGGTCCACGCCCCTGCCAGTGACCGGAATAAACACCAGGATTATCCCTCTCCAAGCCCAATTCCTTTAGGAAACTATATTCGGGCTGGTCGATCAGGAAGGATGTGGATGATGCACGACTGGAGGCGGATTGGGTGATCAGTCGGCGGGGCAAGGCGAGCCTTGAAAGATTTCTCAAATTTGCCATCATGCTGCATAGAATAGAAAAAGTACATTATGCATTAAACCTATAACTAAACATATAAATATAAATTTGTAATATGATTAGATCCAGATTTATGAAATGTATATTATATGTGTTTTGGTTGTGAGTGGAAAAGAGCGAGAGTAGATTTATGGATTACTGATTACGCCCTGATACCATTCTTATCAAGTGATAACGGCTACGCCTGTTTTCTGGTTGCCGGCTGGATTGTTTTTTCAGGTCCCCAGCAGCGCGGATCTACTGATAGCATCTCCAGTACTCAGTACTTCAGTACTCACGTTGTTTGCTCCGGATTGAGTGTCCACGTCTACCCGAGTCGCAAGTCAATTATCAACTGAGGACATATTTCAATTCTGAACGAGCTGGGCAACCGGCTTTTGTTTGCAGCTTATCGCGGGGTAAACTGAATTAAATTCAATGAGAGTGGAGAGCAGCCGACGTCTTATCAATAATTTTCCATGAAACTGGAGGTCGAGCGCAGTTAGTATTCTTTTGTTGCATACTTTTAGGTGCAAGCCGCTACGAAAATAGTTTAGTTTTAGCCAAAAAGTACCTAATGGTATTGCTTTTCCTAAATTATAATTTAATATATAATAATGCTTAAGAATATTTCTATATTTTGAATTGAGACCGGGTGTTGCGTTACCAGTATTCGATACTCGATGTATTTCATTTCGATTGAACTACTGCCGTTGTTTCCCTGACAACTTATGAACTCATAAACTGTTTGTTCGTTAGCGAAAGTTCGCACACATTTAATAAGCTCTTTGATTCAATTTTAATAAAATACAAAGAAGCATAATGGAGGTTCTGGAAGAAGGTAATTTAATGGATAGAGTGCCGATATTGCTGCAGCGAGACCTGGAGTTTTATCAGGTAATACTGTATTGGAATTATTTAATTAGTTTATGACCTAAATCACCGAAAAACAGACACATCAACGAGTGCTTCAGGAACCTATTTGTTCAGGAGTCGTGGGTGGAAAACTGGACTTTCCACGTTATGCATCCTTTGCAGCCATTAAATTAATTCGTTGGTAAATAATTAAAGCTTTATATTTTAAAAAAGTTTCTAAGGAATTATAATAATTAAAAGGTGGGAAGATGAGTACTTCGCCTCTTATCGAAAGCCATCCGGACTCTTGCATACTGAACAGGAAATGAATGAAGGAGATTTTGTACGATTTTTCTATTGAAAACATAAAAATAAAACTTAATATTTTTTGACCCCCAGAGCAGTGCAACCGTCAAGACGTCTGATCCAGATAAATTTGTGCAGCTGGTCACCAAGTCCGCAGATCTTCTTCTAGAGCACATTCATCGGCTCTCCCAGGAGTCCCTGGATCATGCAGACTTATCCGTGCTCACTGCCACAATTGGAGCTGCTTCGCTGGTGAAGAACTCCCTGAGTGTCTACATGCAGGCAGCCACCACGACCATTTGTCCCCCGAAGGGAGATGAAAAGGGTGGAGCTCTCAAACTAAGCTTCAAGCAGTACTCGCAGATGTCTGAGGCCTTGGCCGAACGACTCTTGGACCTGCACTGCCGATTATTATTACTCTATATCATGCAGGACGCCGACTGTCTCCACTGGGAGGACACTCAACCGTTTTTTGAGTCCGAAAGGGGCTCCTATACCGTCCAGATGTGGTGGCATTACATGAGGGGTTCCAAAACTGACTTGTGGAACTCGGTGCCTCCTAAAATGGCCCAGAAAATCTTTGCTGGAATGCTAAACGAAACGCTGAGTGTATTGACTGTACGATATACCCAGATAGTGACCAGCGTGGCTCGGTCTACACTGCATCTGGTGGATATATGCAACATGCTGCTATGCATCGCTGAGTTGCTGCCCCACATTTGCGAGAGTGGTGAGGCATACGTGGGGCTGCAGCTGAGCAACCAAAGCGTCATCCTCAGGGACATCCATGCCAAGTGCAGGGAGCTCTTCTACTGCCTGCTCCTCAGGGGTGCTCCACTGGGGGTACTCTCCAAGGTGAGTCCATATTTCGTACCTTATTTACTTCCTATTATGACAAAAGATAGATAGATTTCAAATCTATTAAAATTGAAAAGCAATTAAATTTTAAGGTCTCAAATTTTAGGTTCAAAGATCCTTTTTCACTGAAATTTTTTTTTTTAATAATATTATTTTTTATAGGTCTTCCGCAAAGGCCTAGACAATATGGAAATGTTTAGCTCTCGTCATGGTCTTCCAAGTGCTTGGATTATTTTTGCCTTACCCAGGTACTTTCCCAAGGAACAGTCCTGTCAATGGGTTACCGAATTCGCCGATCTCGCCACCAATACTGCCATTTCCTTGGACTTGAGGGTTTTGCTGGCCTTTCCCGAGGCAGACTGGTCGTATCTACTGAAGATTCTTTTGATGAGAGATGCTTGTCTCACCGGAATTATAATGCGGCATCTAATGCAGCATCTGCCTTCATCTGAGAACTTTAAAAATGTGGCTAAAATATCTTTTACTAGCGCTGAGGGAACTCCCCAAAAGTGTGAGGCTTTTTTGTGTCGTGGAGAATGCTTCAATGTCACCGAGTCTATTGCAGGTGATATAGGTAAGTATATAATATATATATATAGTATATAATAATTGAGAAGATGTGTAGTGTAATGTATAATACATTCAGAACATATAGAAATGGAATTTCTGATTGATTATTTGATATATTTTTAATTCAGTAAATTTCCCCAAGCGCCTTAGATATTCTTTTCTATAAACTATAGTTTCCCCCCATCTTGTTCCAGATCCTGTTGGGCAGTCCAACTACCAGATAGTCCTTTCGCTCACCTACTTAGTAGTAGCTGTGGGCAAGGCGGTGGATATCAAGTCCTGTCTGATCAAAACGCTGGAGGAACATGCCATCGCAGGCTGGAGCGATTGCCTGGACAAGCGACAGGTGTGGAACCAGAAGAGGACTCCTTGGCTGGAGGCCATCATGCACTTTGTGTATCCCGTCCTGGACTGTGTGGTGGAGATGTTAGTTAATGCTGTGGAAAATGGTGCCAGCATGTATCAGGCCATGTCACTGGCTCTCACGTGTGTCTCTGAGATCTGGGACTGCCTGCCCGAGGGACTTTATAAGATAGCTTCCTTGCTGCAGGATATCATTCCAGTTTCGACCCGGCCTCTGGGAGACTCGGTATTGCTACAGGTGGTTTTTGCCGCCCTATATACTGAGCTCATCAAGACAGCTGAAATGTATGAGCAGAGTGAGTATTAACGAAGTTAGTTCTGTTATTTCTTAATTTATTTACTTTTATTTTGCAGGCAAAAACGAGGACAAGGCCTCCATTTGTTATTCCATATCAGAAGCCATTTGCTCCATCGACGAGGATGACAAGCACACGGATCAGATAGAGCTATTCCTTAAGCAGGCCAAGGAGAGTATTAACTTGGACACCGACTTTGAGGGAACAGTGGGGAGCAACTGTCGAGGGGCAGGTGGCATGAGTGCCGTGAGTACCATCAAAATGGACGACTTAGCCCTGACAAATGCGGAGTCAGAGCGCCTGAGCCACAGTCCTCCAAACAATTACGCCATGGAGCTAGATGTGGGAATCGCAGATTATATAGCCGAAGTCCTTGTCAGCGATGTTTTGACTACAAATATTGGCAAGCAAGCCCTCAAGGTGGTCTATAACTATTTAAAGTTCAACAAGGATTGGCTGCTGGAGCAACTGGGCACGGGTGATAATGATCCCAGTCCTTTTCAAGGAGTTCAGGGTCAGAATATCAAGGAAGCCAAGACCTCGGTGCTTAGGTCTATGTTCTTCATCGGGAACACCCCCTTCGACCAGCTGCTCACGGGCTCCCTGAAAATCGACTATGTCAGTTGGCTGCAGATGCCGCTGTCCCTGAATCCGGAAAGGACCTGGCTGCATTTAACCAGACGCTGCGACTTCCAGGAGGATGCCAAGCTGGCGCTGCCCGAGGTGGCCATGGTGGCCGGCATTACCAAGATAATGAAGCGGCGCAAGGAGTTCCCCAAGTGAGCTGGTCGGAAACATCATTAGCATGACTTCACTTCAAAAAATACTACATCTCAAAGATGTTTTAATTAATTGAATTTATGAAAATATTTATGAAAAACGCTTCCAAAAAAATATTTCATTAAAATAAACATAAACATAAGCTAGTAGAAATTATTGATTTTAAGTTACAAGTTCATAATTTAAGTTAATAGGTAATTGAAATAAAAATGCATATAGACTCTTAAGTTTCAGAATTGTTGTGTTCGCTTTGTAAAGTTAAAGTCTCGGACCTTTAATAAAAATCTCAATTTGATGCTTAGGGCGTTTTTTATGAGAATTTTTCCTTTGTATTTCCCAGTAATTTAGGGAGAGGAAATTCTCTGTGTACGGCGGCTGTAAATTATGTCGTAGATGCTGGCGACAGTGGAGCGCTCCTCGGGGCGGCTTCCCACTTTGGATGTCATTAACGCCGCATAATGCAAACAAGTCTGACGATAGGCACCTTAGCAAATGCACAGGACAATAAGCTGAGAGGCGAAAAAAAAAATATTTACTCGACTTCATCCTGAACCTTTCCCCGGTTAATATATATAGGAGGAGGCTGCAGCAGCCGAAAATGTTTTTGTCCACATTCTGCGTAGCTGCTTGGCACTTGGCAATTGCTCAGCTTTGCTCCTGGTCGCCTTTGAGCATCTTTTCGCCCCCTCCGCTGCGCCTCTCACTCAGCCAGTTATGAAAATTACTGAAACGTAGCCAAGAGAGCGGAGGGGCAGGAGAAAGTGGCAGGACCGGCAGGACGAAGGCACGCACACACAGGGACACACTGGCAACAGCAACAACATGAGTAGGAGCTCACACAGGACAACGTGACAAATAAAATCAAGCTAGAATTGCGAGGACCTCAGCAGGATGATATTGACTTGAGTTCTGCGCTACTTTCTGATTATATTGACATAAAATAATAATTTAAACCCGCTTTTCAATGGAATTTCAATGAGTTTTTGTATCTAAAAATGGGTATTACAATATTTACCTAATTTTAGAAGTATTTAGTTGTATTTATTAAATTCCCTAAATTACACGAATATAATATATTTAATAAAAAATGTACAGTGGTTTCTATTAATATTTTCATTTTGAAGTAACATCTAAATAAAAACTCATAAGCCACTAAGCTTCAAATGGTTTAATAACTTAATATTACTTATTAACCAGGGACTTATAGACACTATAATTTTTTTCTAATCATTTTCAAAATATTTAATCTGCTAAAAAAAAGCTAGTGTTGTTACCATATGTATTAAAATTGTCTGAGAACCATTCGTTACATAAATTCATAGAAAATCATACTCTATAATAAAACTCTATCTTCAATAAAAGTTTCCAACGATTTTTATAAAATTTAAATGAGTAATATGAATATTAGGATTTAGAAAAAGGAAAAAAATGTTCTGGCTACTTAAAATATTGCTTAAAATTTTTAATTTGTGATAATGAAATTTAGTTCAGACTTAAAAATAATTTGAAATATTTTGGTCTCCCTGATCTTCATAAATTTACAAAATAAATCCAATATTTTTTGAAAAGTCTCTCTCTCACAAATTCATAGAAAATTATGTTCTATAATAAAACTCTATCTTCAATAAACGTTTCCAACAATTTTTTATAATATTCAAATGAGTAATATGAATATTGGGGCTTAAGAAAAATAAAATAAAATTTTCTGATTACTTAAAATAATGCTTAAAATGTGTAATTTGTAATAATGAAATTTAATTCAGACTTAAAAATGAATTCAATTATTTTTGGTCCCCCTGATCTTCATAAATTTACGAAATAAATCCAATATTTTTTGAAAAGTCCCTGCTAAATGACAGAAAAAGCTGCGAACCGTGGAAGTATTTGTGGTTTCAATAAATCTCCATCTAAAAGCCACTTTTTGCACCACTCTTGGATGTAAGGATTTAAAAAGGAATAAGCACGAGTGTCCTCTCATAACAAATCAACTCAGCAGTTTCGAATGCAGCGCCGCCCCATTGGCTGGCTTTTGGCAACAAAGCAGCGGCAGTAGCAAAAGCAGCCTCAGCGGCGACTCTGGATCTGACTCCGAATATAGAAACGATTCCCTGCTTGGTCCTTTCATTCAGTTTCATTCAGCTAGCGCTGCTGGAAGCGTGCGGACGTTCGTTGTTTAGAGCACGGTCATAAAGTCAAGTGGCAAGCGGGCCAGTGGCACCTAAAAAAATATCACAAAAAATAACAAAAAGGAAAATTGAAACCGAAAAAGGACGCAGAACGTGCGGGGGTAAAGTGCGAACGGTAACGGTAATTTGCAGACATTAGTTGCCGCACGCACATACACACACACACCAGCATAAAGCGGTGATTAAATACTGTGGCAAGTGCGAAGTGTCACATTACGCATACGCAGCGTACGCCCGACTTAAATGCTGCAAATTTAAATGCATAATGAGCTGTTCACGTTTGAATTGAAAATGTTTGTCGTAAAACTGGCGCATTGGTATGCCAAGCACGTAGCGGACTTTTGTGATGTGGATACGGCTGTTTGATTGTTTTATTAGCCATTTTTCGATAGTACTGAGGCCGTAAGAACTGAGTGCAAGGATCAAATAAAAATAGTAAACTCCAAAAGTGAAAAATATATATATTGAAAAAGTGGAAACTTAAAGAATATTAAAATTATGTTAAGAGACTAAAGTGTAAGGCAATTGTTAGTCAATGAACAAATTAAATATTAAACATAAATAATTGTTTTATTAGCCAGTTTTCGATAGTACTGAGGCCGTAAGAACTGAGTGCAAGGATCAAATAAAAACTAAAAACTCCAAAAGTGAAAATATATATATTGAAAAAGTGGGAACTTAAAGAAAATTTTAAAAATGTTAAAAGATAAATCTTTAAGACAGTGGTTAGTCAATGAAAATATTAAATATTAAACATAATAGTTTTATTAGCCATTTTTCGATAGTACTGAGGTAGTAAGAACTGAGTACAAGGATCAAATAAAAATAGTAAAGACAACTAATTACAAAAGTGAAAAAAATATATATTGAAGAAGTGGAAACTTAAAGAAAATTTTAAATATTTTAAAAGATAAATAAAAGATTAAAAGATAATAAATAAAAATAATAAATAATACAGATGTTAGTCAATGAAAAAATAAAATATTAAACACAAATTCAACCTAAACAGTCAAATAAAATGCATTTTAAGTAACTAAAAAAAGTTATAAAATTCATTAGGGATATAAAAATAAGTTAAAGTATATACATATAATAAAATTATATTTAATATGAGCCAAATGCAACTGCAACAGCAACGCACTCGCCGTGGACGACATCATCATCGTCATCAGACCGCCGAGTGCGAGTGCTTACGTCCTGTGATAAGGGTTTTTGGTCTGCTGACTTCATTCGGTAAGCTCAAGTGCCTGGAAATCCATGCAGGCAAAATAAAACAGCTCTCGGGACAGGTGACCCCCTCTGCTCGAGATAATGCCAATCACGATATGGGGGTTAGATGCTCGGGCATGAATAAATGCATGTGCATGGCTCCTCTGTCCTTTTTCGGAATGTTTACCCTTGACAAATCGCAGAAAATGCTTGTGCACAGAGTCAAGCCTCGGGATATGTTGAGTGCTGTTGCTTATTTCTTGCTATTCAATATGAATTCTAAGGCCAAGATGCTGAGTGGACTTGTTATCCTAGAGTCCCTTTATTACTTCCTTGAATAAAAATTATTCCCCCAAGATGTTCTCCTGGGCATAATAGTTCAGCTTTCTACAGATAATCAAAGGGGAATTAATTCTAACAGAGAAATTAAATTCAACAGTGAATATACGAAAGTAAATTGAATTAAATTGTAAATAGAATGTAAATAGAAATTTATTAAATAAAAAAAGGAAAAGCAATCATGGCATATACAATGCCTGTGTACAAAAGCGAATTAAGTTTCCAAGCTTCAAAGGATTCATTTAATTTTACATATTTTTTTGCATTAATTTGATCCCAATTTGATTACAGATTATCCTTTGAATCCAGTATTGTATTTCTTTTTTTTCGTCAATGGCTGCCAAGTAAAAAAACGTAAAATCTCATCAAATTTAAACGCATTTTATATACGAACTTTTCTATCTCCTATCTACATTAATAAAGTGGAAATCCAATCAAATTTTTTCAACGAGTTTTCTCGGCCATCTGGTGCAGTTATCAAACTTGGCTTAAACGCTTATCACGGCCAATCACCACGATTTTCCAGCCACCAGCCGGAATTTCCCTAATGCGCTTAAAATAGTGAACTCGCCGCTTGGCAGAGTTTGATAAATGGCTGGCCGGGCCATAACAAAAACGTTGGGTCAAGTTCAAACTAATTTCCTTGCAAATTGTTTCGGGCTCCATTGTGAATGCAGCGCCAGGCAGAAAAACAACGAATAATAACTTGATATAGTTCATAAACCCCTCCGAACGGAGGTCGAGGGAAGCGGAACGGAGGGAGTTTCCAAGGAAATCCTCTGTCACAGCCATTAACAAGGCATTGGCCCCTATGCAGCTTGCAGCTTGCAGCTCACATTTCGCATCCTGTGCCAAGAGCAGTCTTCCCCCTGCCCCATTTTCCCCTTCCAACAACTTCTCCATACGGTCGACAATGAGCTTTGTTGTTAGCCTTTTGGCGCCAGCCATTCGCCAAGTCCTCCACCCCTCCCGATATCTATTTTTCCCCCATCGCTTTCAATTATCCAGATAATTTTTGCATGTTTTTTCGATTTCCGCTTCTATTATATTTTTTTCCGTTCGGAGCTTTAATGTAATTGGTTTGGTTTTGGGCTCTGCAGTAACATTTGAATACGACCCACATTCCTCACTGGTTTAATCTGATTTGCTTTTCGCGGCTTGGCATAATAAAAACAACTTAATTAGATTGAGTTTTTACGCAGGGGGTGTGGGGCGTGCCGGCCTGTCTTAGCCATATTTTACACATTGGAAGTGGGTGTGTTTGAGGCGAATCGGGGGACTCATAATGTGGTTAGAATATGAATATTTTAGGGGCTGAATGAGAACTTCGAGGAGGTGGATAAAATAAGTTGTCGAGTTTCCTGGAATTTATTATGCATGCAAATTAAATTAACAGCGAGTAAGATTTTTTATAGTTTATTTACCATATTTTAAATCGTATTCAGGGCTGTCACTTAAAGGTAAAATGAATTTGTCAACAGGTTTATATTGTATATTGTTTGTCAAGTAGCTCAAAGTACTATTACTTACGAATTAGTTATATTATTAATTAATTTTAGCAATTCAAAGCTTATTTATTTACATTACATTTTTTAGAGTTCCTTTGTAAAGGAGAATAGACGGAGAATATTATTTTAAATATACTTAAAGTCAAATAAATTTTGAAGTTATATTACTAATTAATTTTAGCAACTCAAAGCTTATTTATTTACATTACATTTTCTAGAGTTCCTTTGTAAAGGAGAATATGCGGAGAATATTATTTTAAATGTGTTTAATTTCAAATATATATCGAAAGATGTTAAAAGCAACGTCTAAGATAATAGATATGTTCTTAAAATCTTACTAACAAAGCTCTAATACTTAGGAACTTCTCATGCCGACCTCGCTTCTCTTCTTCGGTTTCGTATTACATTTTATGGCTCCAGCTTGGTAAACAAAAAGGCCCCAACTCAATAAATATGCTTATAAATATATTCGCGTAGACGAAATCACATTATTTTATAGACTGTTCAAGGATAACACTGTCCTTCCTGCCCCTCGGACATGAGCCCCCACCGCAACTTCCTTAAACCATTTTTCTTTTCAGTTATCTGCGGCGTCGGCGTTGATGTCTACATGCACGGCTATCAGGCTGGCCTTTATATAGTGTAAGCCAAATCCAATACCGTCTAGAATTAAGTTAATTAGTGGTTAGTTTTTCAGCCCTGCTGGTAATGTTCATTGAGATCAAATGGCTGGTGACTATTTTCCTGCAGTTGCAGTGCTCGGAGTAAGAGAATACTGAGATTTTCTTTTTAAAATTTAAATACCATTTAGCTATATAAGACTATATTTTAATTAACAAATAAAATAATAAAATAATAAAATAATAAAATAATAAAATAATAAAATAATAAAATAATAAAATAATAAAATAATAAATAAAATAAATATTTTAGAATAAAAGGTCCTAAAATTGAACAATAGAATGCACTTATTTCGGCAAAAGGCTAACTTAGAATACTGAGATTTTCCTTTAAAACTTAAATACCATTTAACTATATAAGATTATATTTTAAAAAGCAAATAAAATAATAATATAATAAATAAAACAAATAA